>PVJA010038560.1:0-19692 GCA_004027025.1 Myocastor coypus
CTATGCAGTTCAGGCTGGCCTTGAGCTCACTTTTGTAGCCCAGGCTGGTCTTGAACTCACAGCGATCCTCCTGCCTCAGCCTCCCGAGTGCTGGGATTACAGGCGTGAACCACTACGCCCGGCTCACATCTCTTTTTTGAAGTTCAATAATAGCTTGAAATTTTCTGTAAAGGAATTTATATTTTTGCTAGATTTTTTGAAGGTGTCCACTACCTTTCGTTACTCATGTTATTGTTGTTTTATTTTATTTTCATTTAAAAAAATGTATTTAGTACAGGGTCTACAGATCAGACCTACACAGATCAGACTTGTGGCGATCCCCCTACTTCTAGTCAGTCTCCCAAGTGCTGAGATTGCAGGTGTGTGTTGCCATGCTCAGTCTCCATCACTGTCCCAGAGAGCTCTGGGAGCAGGGCCCACATGGCACCCCGAGAATCAAACCCAGTCCCTCAGCTATCTGGATGCCCTGTTTTATTGTTTATATATTTCACTGTTCATTCATGTCAGTTGGAGATGTTATTAATTTTCAAATGTTTGCTTTGTATAGTCCTAAACTATAGGACTACAGGTTGTAGATTATTTTGAATGTTCTAATCAGTTCTGATTTGAATTCAATTTAATCTCTCCTTTTAGTTTACCTTATACATACTCTAAGAGAAAGGCCAGAGGTCATATAAGCCATAAATGTAAAGATTAGCTTTAAAATAGTTGAATTTTGGTCTGATGTTATAAGATTTATCTTCACTAGTCCTCTTGGATATGGGATGGAAATTCTTAAGGAGTTCACTTTGGCCCATATATGTTACTGTAAAGTGATAAAATTTTAGATAATGCAAGCAAGGAACTGAAGCTCAGAGTCTTAATAATTTGCTCAGGGTCACACAGCCAGTGGCAACATTGTGTAATGCTGATAATCTTGTATACCCAGCTCTATCTCTGGAATTTTAGGTGAAAATTTTCACTTTTTTTTTTTTTTTTTAATGTATTTGGTATAGGGTCTCACAATATGTAGCTCAGACTCGCAGTGACCCTCCTGTTCCCAGTCTCCCCAACATTGGGATTAAAGGCCTGGTCTCTGTGGCCTGCTCAGCACACGGGGGGTGGGGGGTGAGGGGTGAGGTGGGGTGGTGGGGGCGGTGGGGGGGATGACGTGTTGAGGGGGGGTACAGGGTGAGTGGGGGCTTGGGGCCAGTGTGGCCTGTGGTACTGGGGGTTGAACCCTGGTCCCTTCCACTTGCCTAAGCAGGTGCTTAGTCTGCTGAGCCATCTCTCTGGCCCACATTTCACTGTTCTACTGCAGTCTGCACTCGTTTTTGCTCTTTCACTCTGTCTTTCCCATTTAGAACCATTGCTCTGCCTCCTTAAGTCTTAGCCGTGACTTGTTTACCTTGGTTCTAATGACACAAGGTTGTAAACATTCTGTCAGCAGCAATTCCTGTAGCCCACCTTCTTCTCTTGTTTCACCCCCTTAACTGTCCAAGTTGAGGGGACAGTTGATCCATTAGTAGCTCTCTTTCCATGCCTGGTGATTCCATACCACTAGAGCTTGTGCGACTATGTTCATTTGTTTTGCATTACTACAATAAAATACCTCAGGAAGACTAACTTGGTAGTGAAAAGAGATTTATTTATCTCAATTGTTGGAGGATCAAATTCCAAAAAGTAGCCAGGCTTGGTGGCACACGCTGGTAGTCCCAGCACTTGGGAGGCTGAGGCAGGAGGATCAGTGCAAGTTCCAGAGCAGCCTGGGCTACAGAAGTGAGCTCAATGCCAGCCTGAACTGCATAAAGAGATCCTGTCTCAAAAACACCAAAAAAAAAAAAAAAAAAAAAAATTCCAAAAAGTAGTGTAAGGCTCTGGTAAGAACCCCATGATAAATGGCTGCTGGTGGAGTTGTGTGAAGGAAGAAGTCACATGAAACAGGAAGTGAAGGAGACCAGGGTCCCACAGTCCTTTCTGAGGCCAGGCCCCCTCAAGGAGCTCCCATGGAGCTGCATGCTTAACTGTTCCACCACATCATCATACCACACTGAGGATCTCACCTCCAGCACACGAACCTTTGGGAGGGGGCAGGAAGCAGCATCCAAATGGCAGGAGACACTGTTAGATTTTTGGGTCTACAGGGTCTCCCTACACAGACTTGTAGTGATTCTCCTGTTTTCAATCTCCCAAGTGCTGGGATTACAGGTGTGTGCCACCACGCCCAGTCTCAGTTGCCATCTCAGTGTGCCCCAGGGGCAGGGCTGGCATGGCACACTGGGAATTGAACCTTGGCCACTATGCTCTGCCTAGGCAGGCCCTCTAGTGCACTGAGCTTAAGCTTATTTTTTTCCTCCCTTGTTTTCCTGGCATCGTCCTTTCTCAGCTTTCCCTCTCCTTTCTGACTGCCCTTTGCATCTTTAAAAAGTAGCATGCCTCCCTTTGGTTACTCCTTAACTACTGGCATTTCCCAAGATGCCATTCGACCAGCCTGTTTTCTTTCTTCAAAAGATGCCCATCTTCCCATCAGTGCCATCCACAGCCTTCTTTAACCAACTCATTTGTTTGGAAGCTCTGGCATTTGTCCAACATTGAGTACTCAGCAGCCGAGGACAGCAGGGATGAAGAGGACTTCAGAGCTGTTTGGAAAGCCTAGATAACAAGACTTAATCATCAGCAGGATATGGGAGGAAGGTAGAACCCAAAGGATATCTGAGTCTTTGAAATTCCAAGAGTACAGCTCGGGCATGCTAAGTGTCAGGGTACCCATGAGATGTCGATGAAAAAAATAAAATCCAGGTCAGAGGTGACTGGTCAGATCTTAGGTTCTGGAAGCTTAGAGAAAATGATTGAAGGTAAATGTTTATTAGAAGCCATAAAAACTTACTCTGAGAAGCACAGAGAGTTGACTTGTGAATGCATATCATTAAATGAGAGTAAGGAGATTTAGGACTTTTTAAGACAAAGATAATGCACAGCGGAGCCTCGAGGCTTGTGCCTGCATGGAAAGATGCTGAGGTTGGGCCCATACAGGCTGTACTGGTTAGAAGCTTGGTCTTTTCTAATATCTGAAAAAAAGACAATGTGGAAATGGTCACATCCACTTGAAATTTTTATAATTATTGTAATCCCAACAGTAAAATTACTTGTGGGAGCATCAGATAAATAGCCTCTCCAGTCAGTCTTGCTGGGCCTTTGTTTATTGTAGTGGGGACGTCCACGCTAGGCAGAAATGCGTCGAGGGTAGGGAGACAAGCATGGCCATCTAATCTGCTCCAGAAGTGTTTAGGGAGGTTTCATATGAGGGTGTCACTGACTGTGCAGATACTTATTAAATCCTTGAACACTAATTGATCGTATACAGGGCCAAGTGGGCGTCCCCTGGGTGGCAGGAGACAGGACTTCCACTGCCTGGAGTCACAGTCACTTTCTCCCCCTCCCATCATCTTGTGTGGACTCCAGCGCCCCCGTTGGTTGCCCCTGCTAGTTGAAGTTTAAGCATCTACTTTTCCTGGGCCTTTGATTCCCACTTTGCTTTAAGGAAGTGCTTCCCATAGACTGTGGTGAGTGTAACCGGGGACACTGGTAGTATTGGACTCTGCCTGCCCTTCTTGTACCCTGGAATCTCTAGTCCAGCTTGAATATTTCTTGCTAGTCTTTTATAAAAGATGGGAACTTTTCATACACCTTTTAATAAAAATTGGGTGCTTTTCTAAGTTTATTTCATAGGTAGCATTTTAATGATCTCTTATTTTCTTTTCAGAAGGTAAGAGGGGCATCTGGTGGAGCTTTACCAAAAAGAAGGAATTCCAAGATTTTTTTAGGTAATGTAAATAGCTATTAATTGTGTCCTCTGATTGTGTGTGTGTATGTATGTGTATGTATACATGAATTTGTCTTAAAGTAACACCTTTTTAAAAAAAATTACTTTATAATTCAAGGATAAGAGGATCCATGCTATTTATTTATTTTTGTTTGTTTTGTTGAGATAGAGCTTCCCTGTGTAGTTCAGGCTGCTCCTGAACCTGCTGTGCCATTGAGGCAGGCCTTGAACTCACAGGTTCTCCTGCCTCAGCCTCCTGAATGCTGGGATTAGAGGTGTGTACTGGCCAGAGAGGCTCAATTTTTTTTTTTTTTTTTAAAGATTTTATTTTATTTTATTTTTTCTTGTTTCAGGACCTTTATTTGTTTATTCACTTATTTTTATGGCCGGCTCAGCCCACGCCCTGAGGGCAGGGCTGGCGCAGCATGTGGTGCCGGGGATCGAACCGCGGTCCCTGAAGCCGCCCAAGCTTTCCCAAACAGGGGCTTTAGACCACTGAGCCATTCCGCCAGACCCCGAGAGGCTCAATTTTAATTGAGAATCTCTACCTGCATTTTACTTTATTGGTGAAGGATAGTTTTGGCACATTTACTTGGGGCTCATGGTTTAAAGCAATTACAGTAAATAGAGAGTAATTACTATCATATTTTTTGATCTCTTTTTTTCTTTTCTTTATTTTTTTGCAGTACCAGGGATTGAACTCCGGAACCTGTGCTTGCCAGGCAAGCGCTTATTCCACTGAGCTATCTCCCTGACCCTCATTTACTTTTAAGAAGAGTCCCTTTTTCTTCTTTTTTTTCCTTAATTAGCGAAACTTAGGGCATTATTTAGACTGTGCCAGTTTTTCCATGAGTGTGTGGTCACAGGATCCGGTCCAGGTGCCGACACTGCCTTTAGTTGCCCTGCTCTTCGTCGTTTCTGGTCCGGCAGTTTCTTGGGGTTTCTTGGTCTCTAGCAGTTGTGACTCTTGAGGAGCAGTGCACAGGCATTTCATAGAGTGCTCCTCAGTTTGGTTTGGGCTGATGTTTTCTCACAAAAAGTGTGATGTTAGGAATTCCTGACCAGACTACTGCAGAGGTCATGCAGGCTGCTCTCAGTGCATGATCCCAGGGCTCCCTGAGGTTGCTGTGTCTTCACACCAGGGACACTGAGCTGGGTCATGTCTTGAGGTAGCATTGGCTGGGTTTCTTACGGTGAAGTTATTTTTTTTTTTTTATGACCGGCTCAGCCTGCCCTGAGGGCAGGGCTGGCATAGCATGTGGTGCCGGGGATCGAACCGCGGTCCCTGCAGCTGCCCAAGCTTTCCTAAGCAGGTGCTTTAGACCACTGAGCCATCCTGCTGGGCCCCACGGTGAAGTTATAATGCAACTAATGAACAACCCTGGGTGCTGCTTTGAGATCACGCTCAGGTCTTTGAGTGTCTCCTCAGAGATTCACCTATTAATCTTAGTATCCAATGGTGGATTTTGCCTTATAATAATTATAACTGGTGTTAGCCTCGTGGTCATGTTTTATTTATTTATTTATTTTTATTTTTTGAGGTTGGTGTTTTAACCTCTTCCTTCCATTTTCCTTATGGAAGTGACAGTTGATTTCTGTATCATGTAAATATGCTCATATATCCCATTATAATTTGGACATAATTTTCTTGGGAAAAGATTGTTTGATTATTTTTATATGTGCTGCTTAAGCGAGCACTATTTTATAATTTTTGACCAAACAGTTTTTGTATTACTATAATACCTGGAATTTTATTTGCAAGAAGTCTCAAAATTGCTTGCATAGTATGATTTTGTTTTGGTAAAAAATTTATACGTATTATATGCATATAGGTATGAGTGTCTGTATGTATGCAGGCTTATATACCTGTTCATGTACAAATACCTGTGTATATACCTGTATGCATAATTACCTATGTGCCCCACAGGTATATCCAGACCCCCATGTATTCTCATATAACTGGGATATTAGAAGAATCTGCACGAATATCTTGCAATCAAGGGAAGGCAAGGTGGATTAAAGCACCTGCAAACAGGTGCAAGGGCCAGGGGTTAGATCCCTGGGCCTGCCCTGCTGGCCGCTTCCCTGGGCGCCCTGAGACAGCAATTGAGACTGGGTGTGGAGGCGTGTGCCTGTAATCCCAGCTCTTGCAAGACTTTAAAACACGTGGATCACTGAGTCCCATCTAGTAGTGAGACCCTGAACACCTTGTATGTAGACCCTTCCCTAAAATACCAAAAACGAAACAAAACAAAACAAAACTCCTGCAATCTAAATTGTTACTAGCAGCTCTTTCCCAATAATAGGGTGGAAATGAGTTTGACTTTTGTCTTTTTGCTTGTTTGACCTTTAAAAAATAACAAATGTTGCTGTTGTCATAAAAAGACCCATCAATTACTTAAAAAATGAAACCATTGTTGGAGCAGCCATGGAGCTGAGCCTCCTTCCTGCTTTGATTCTCGCCGTCTCTGTGCTGGGTGTGGCCACCTGGGCCAACCGCTCGGCTTCCTGACTCTCTGTCTTCTGCCTGTGGCATGTGTGCAGGTGGCTCTGGTACCCTGGCCAGTCCTTCCCATTCACCACTTCACTTGTGGCATTACCCCTACCAACCAACCACAGCCAGGGCAGCCCAACATGAGCCCCAAAGCTGAAATAGTTGAGTACCTGATGATGCTTCCCTATTATTTCTGCTTCCTTTTCACAGTGTGCATAGATGGTATGACTTCTGAAATATATGACATCCATGTGGCCTTCTTGAAGGTAGAAATAATTAAACATTTTGACTTAGTATAGTTATTCTTCATCCTTTTTTTTGGCTGAAAACATTATTTGACCTCTTAGTCTTTAACCTGGGTGTCTTACTGAAAAGATTTTTAAGAATCTTTTGTTGTTGTTGTTGTTGTCTTTTTGAGACAGGGTCTCAGTATGCAGTTCAGGCTGGCCTTGAGCTCACTTTTGTAGCCCAGGATGATCTCGAACTCGCACTGATCCTCCTGCCTCAGCCTCCGGAGTGCTTGGATTATAGGCTTGCACCACCATGGCTGGCTACTGAAAAGATTTTGAGACTTGATTTTCTGTCACCGATGATGGTTGATTATTGTTATTTGAAGTACTCGGCCTTGTCCATGCCAGGCAAGTGGCCTGCCAGTGAGCTACACTCCCAGCTCTGGTGGTGATTATTTCAGATGTAAAGGATATTGTCAAGTCACGGTTTAAAAAATTAAAGGACAGCTCTGGCTTTGCACTGAGTGCTCCACTGAACCCTTTGTTGCTGCCCACGGTTTCTTTACAGGGGGGGCTTCCCTTTCCCTTGTAAGTTACCTTTGGAATTCACTCACATTCCATGTTTTAGTAAACCACAGGCTGCACCTAAAACTCAGCCTAACAAAAGTGCTTTTCCTGAAAGATAAAGCTGGAATTCCATTAACATTCTGAGGCTTTCTCCAGGCCTCATTATGCCTGTTTTTTTTTTTTTAATTTTATTTGTTTATTTATTTTTTTCTTGTTTCAGAACCTTTGTTTACTCACTCATTTTTATGGCTAGCTCAGCCCGCCCTGAGGGCAAGGCTGGTGCAGCATGTGGGACCTGGGATCGAACCGTGGTCTCTGAAGCCACCCAAGCTTTCCCAAGCAGGCGCTTTAGACCACTGAGCCATCCCGCCGGGCCCCAATGCCTGTTTTTTAAAAAAAAAATTTTCCCCTTATGTATGTCACAGGGTCTCACTATTCAGCTCAGACTCCTAGTAATCCTCCTGTTTCAGCCTCCCTAGCACTAGGATTACAGGCATGAGCCACTCAGTCGGGTATTGGTGGCTAGCTCAGTGCATCTAGGGCAGGGCTGGCACAACATATGATACTAGGGGTTGAACCCCAGTCCTTGAGCTTGTCTAGGCAGTATGCCAGTTACTTTGTCCTTAAGTATTTTTGCATTAGCTGTTTTACCCAGTAAGAAGCTGATCTTCAAGCCCTGTCCAAAGCCCTCACCAATGGTGTTGGTCATTGCTCTGTTCTCTTGCTACACTGAGTAGCTCTGTGTCAAAGTAAATGAAATTCCTTCATTTAAATCTAGTTTGTACATTAATTTCAGTGGTGGGTTGTATTAGGATTATTTCTGGTTTAGGTAACAGAAGACTTGACATTTTTGCTAACTTGAAGATGTATTTAAGGTATTGCTAATGTTACCTGGCATAGGGCCTTATTTCTCTCATGTGGTAGATGGTGGGAAACAGTCAGTCCAGGCTGATGTGATGGGCTCCTGTTCATCTGAGATCTAGACTCTTCCTGTATTTCTGCTTTCCTGCCATCTTGGCCTGTGACTTCCAAACTCATGACTACTGCTTGGTCCAGACTGGCTGATGGTGCTCCAACCATCCCATCCCAGCTGGAAAGCAGGAAAAAGGAAGGAGAGATATTGGACACACACACACACACACACACACACACACACACACACACACACCTCATTTTCCAATATACTACCTTCCTTTTGCCAGCTTCTCATAGATCTTTGTACTGTTTTCACCTTCCTGGTCAGAACTTAGACACATGGCCACAGTGACTAGTGACTGGGGAATAAATTCTATTAATATTGAATAAAGTTGCAAATACTTTATTGGAGAGGGAAGGGACAATGTTGAGAGGTTGCTAGCAGCTTCTGCAGTTGACATTTCCTTGTCTTTTTTTTTTTTTTTCTTTGTCTTTTTGAGACAGGGTCTCGCTATGCAGTTCAGGCTGGCCGTGAGCTCACTTTTATAGCCCAGGCTGGTCTCGAACTCGCACCGATCCTCCTGCTTCAGCCTCCCGAGTGCTGGGATTACAGGCGTGCATGACCACGCCTGGCGACATTTCCTCATCTTAAAAGGGAAGGAGCTGTCTCTTCATGGAGACCATGCAGAATGCTCTGGCAGTTTCTGTTCGTTTCTTTGATTAGAAAGGAGTGTTTCACTACTACTCAGGTGTGTGGTTAGGACATCTTTTGTTCCCTTTCACCTTCTGGAAACATCTGTCAGGTGTAGAGGGCCATCGCTTGATGCTGAGTCTTTTTTTCCCTTGCAATCACCAGATGTTTTTGTGAATAACTCCTTTCCCAGTGGCTTAGCAGCGGCACTGAAGCCACTGAGCCATTTGGTTGCAGCCTTCATGATTGATTTTATGAGTGCAGTGGAGGTGTTGGGTTCCTGAACTGTGCTCTGAGCTCCCTGGGGGCTGCAGTGAGCCCACGGGAGCAGGGTGGGATGTTTTAAATCTTTAAGGCAAGAGTAACGGTCAAATACTCTGTGACCCAAACTTGATGTAGTTGTACCGTTTGGTTTTCTTGTATCTCATCAAATGACTTCATCTCTTTGTACAGCTTTTTTTAAAAACTTTTGGTTTCCACAGTAAAAGGCAAGAAGCATGTAAAATTGATGTGAAAGAAGAAATAAAAGTGGCTCTAGTCAGAGAATTGTACAGTGCTGAGTGTGTGTACACATGCCATCAAGTGTAGTTATGAAAGGAAATGAATACACGTGTGTTAACTTTTCTAGGGTCTCCTTAGTTGTTAAAACAGAGATAGTTTCAGGGCCTAATTATTGAATAAACACAATGCTTAGACATTTTTTGGGGTGGCTCTGGGTGAAAAAGCTTCTGGAATTCTTAGGGGTGCTGTGATACTAGAACCTCAGGTGGCTTCATTACTGTTTCCGTGATACACAGAGACACTATGACATTGTCTTTAGAAAGGTAATCTGCAACCCTAAGAGAGCTTGTGAACTCGAGGAAAACAGTAATCTAAAACTTAGTGTTTTATGAGAAAGAAGGAGAGATGGGGAGGGAGATGATGTTTAATTACCTTCAGTGTGACCACTTAATAGTTTTTAAAAGCTAGTAAAAGGACAATGAAAGAATTCAGATGTGTTAGGTACATGGACAAACTCCCCGTGATAAATGTAATCACTAGGTCCTACAGATGCGTATTTATAAAAATAGATAAATAGAAATTTAAAAATGTGATCAAAACAGAATCATGGTTATATATTCACCTTTACAAATCAAGGCTCCTCTCCCAGTTTTCGCAAACTGGAGTAGATGCATTAAGTTTCTCTGTTCCTGGGGAGTATGATGTCAAAGAGCTGTCATATCATGACAGACAGCTTAAGTTCCACTTTGGTTTAGCCCAGGCATTTGTGCTTCATCAGACACAGGTTGAAAGCAGAAAATTTTGAAAGGAGCTGGCAACGGGCCTGTTCGGAAAACCTACCTGAGCCTCAGAGGGGTGGAAGATTTAAATAAACTTCGTTTTCCATTTCCTCCTGAAGTGGGTCAGAGATAGGCCACTCTTCCCAAGGGACTTTCCCCTGTCCCTGGCTGTGTCGGTGAACAGTCTGTCAGATCTGGCAGCCCGGGGCTGCGCAGAGTGTAGGCCGCCGGTCCATGAAGTCAGTGTGGTGAAGCCGAGAGCATGCTGAGCAGGGAATCAGGGCCTGGACTTTTCTTCAGACCCCATTTCCTTCTGGGGAGCCACAGCTTCTTGGAGCAATGGGACTCATCCCAGCTCCTTTTCCCAGGGTCCTGGGAGGGCTTTTGAAGTAGAGTTGGGAAGATTTTTTTTTTAAACTCAGAAGGAGCTCCTCTAGGCATGGCCAGAGGGAAGTGCTGCTGGAGACTTGGGGATCCTGGTCCTTCTTGTCCCTAAGATATGTCTATGTACTATGTTCCTTGACTAGAGGTTTTTAGGTTTGTGAAATTCAATTTGAAGAAATAAGAGGCTTGGCATGGCGTTGTACACTTGTAATCCCAGCATACAGGAGGCTGAGGCAGGGGGATCACTGAGTTTGAGATAAGCCTGGGCTACAAAGTAAGATCAAGGCCAGCCTGAGCTTCACAATGAGACCTTGTCTCAAAAAGAGAAAAAAAAAAAAAATTCAGAGTATACTTAATGATATGGGTTCTTTTTTGAGACGGAGTTTCATTATGCAGTAGTGTAAGAACCTGAAAGAATAAATGAGATCTGAATGTTTGGACTGTATTTTCAATGTACTTTATCTGTTACTTCAAGCTGTCCTCCTTTTAAAAATTTAAGAGCAGAGCTGCACACAAAAAACACTTGTTTTTGTTAAAGGCATACAAAGTGAGAAAAGCTAGATCCTTTGCGTCTCAGGGGACAACTTCAGATTATAGTAAAATAAGTTCTTCCCCCTCTCTTCAGACCCTGTGTTTCTGCATGTGTTTGTGTACTTGTGTGTGGTTTGTGCATCTGATTGAAATTAAACTCAGTTGCTGTACTTTGTCACCATAGTTCCAAACATACCAAAACACGAACGTAAGCTGTGATGATGTGGAAATGTCCATGTAAATATTGTGACAAGAGGTTTCCTTGATGCTTCACCTAACCTTTACCAGAGATAAGCCCAGCAGAGAGGTGATGACTTGATTGACAGCAGGCGAGAGAAGCTCGTCTTACTGCGGATTCTCCGTGGCCTGATGGTAGCAGCAGGACGACTCCTGTGCTAGGGTTTCCTTCTCCAGTGTATTGCACAAGCTCTCACTGACCATGGAGAGATGGGTGGGCAGACAAAGAGGGAGGGACGGAGCTAGACACAAGTCGGAAAGGAGGAGAGGGAGATTTTACTTTACAATAATAACGCCAGTTTATTAACTATTATGTGCGCAGTCTCTTGTCTGTAATTTCTCATTTATCTTCCAGGCAAACTGTGAGGTAAATATCCACATGTTGCCATTGGGCAAGTTATAGGCCTTAGAGAGTTGGTGATTTGTCTAGAGTGAGACCACATTCTGGAGCCAGCGTTAAGCCTGGTTTATGTACTCTTAAATTGGTGTCCTTGCTCGCGTGAAGGGGCCAGTTTTTGAAATCAGGAGCCAAAGACCTCAGAATCTTAAGGAATGATAGATTCCTTTAAACATCTTTATGAATTTAAGATCTTTCACATTTGTCTGTTCTGGCTGTAGGGCTTTATCAAATGACTCAGAGTTCTTTATACATCTGTTGCAGATAAATAAATATTCCTGACGTAGGAAAGGTGGCAGGGACTATGAGTCCTGGTTGGGGCAGATGGCCTGGCTTTCCCTGTGAGTGCTGCCCCCACATGAGAAGCCTTTCCTCACCTCTTGTTCTTTGTTTCTGTTTTCAGATCTAGATACTGATGATGATTTAAATAACGACGATTTTGAATATGAAGATGAAGCCAAGCTTGTTATATTCCCAGACCACTATGAAATAGCACTGCCAAATATTGAGGAGTTACCGGCCCTGGTCAGTGAGTGTGCACGGCTGCTAGCTAGATGCGCGTGACTCTGTGTCAGGTGTGTGTGCGCGTGCGATGAGTGTGCATGGAGGGGGAGGGGGACAGTGAGAGAGCAGGGTGAGCAAGCGAGCCTGGACCCAGCAGGATGCTGCTCCTCCATGACAGCATCTTCGTAGGGTCAGCACCCGTGGGCCAAACACCACCCTCGCTGCCCACCACTCCCGGGGCGTCTGACCGCCGTTGCCCAGGGCAGGTCTCTTCCAGGGCGGCTTGGTTTCTTTGTCCCCACGTTGCCATTTGTTGCCTAGATTTTCAAAGCATGCAGCCCACAGATGGAGGGACGGCTGGAGAGAGACAGACTTCTGATCGGGGGATGGCAATATTTTTATCAGTTTTCTCTTCCACATAAGATTTTGTGTGGAAAAAAGTACAAATGTGCTGTTATTAAAACAATAGCAACACAATTGTAAAAAGGAACAGACTCTTGCAAGCCGTAGGTCCGTGGGAGCGCTGGGAAATGTAAACCCGTTGTTTTCAGTTTTGCTCCCTGTAAGATCTAAGACTACTGTAGGTTTTATATTTTTAGTGGTGAGCTTCCCTCCTCCTCCCCTTCCCTTCCCTTTTCTATTCTTTCTTTCCAACCAGTGTTGTGGAGAGATCTTAATTTTCCTGAACTACTTGGTGCTGGGGGTGGTAGAAGGAGGGAGGTAGAGAGGGAGGGTTGTTTCCTCTGATTCTCAAGTCCTCTAACTTGGGCACGGAACTCCTGTGGGGCCCCTACATGTGCCTCCCGCTCTTCCCTCATTGCCTGCGTTGCTTCCTTGCTTCTTCCCTTTACCCTGTTCCTTCCCTTTTCTTCCTTTCTACTCTGTGTGTACCTTGACTTCCTGAGCCGTGTCCCGGAGGGCAGGGGCGCCAGGTTGGCTGCGGTTGGACATGCCGGTTCACATTTTCCTTCAGCACACACTCTGCCAGAACCATAGCCAGGTCGTTAGGTCCTCAGGTCTTCTGGACATTCTGTGACTCTGCATAGCCATCTGCTTACTTTCTGCTGCCAAGATGAGACATTTGTGCCTAGGGCTTTCGCGTTCCTGGGGACAAGGTGTCTGCCATTTTAACTCTTCTCTTTGATCTACTTTCTGCCTCCACATTAGAGCACAGAAATGAGAACTTTATGTATTTATCCATTGTTGACCTTCCACTTATTAAAAGTAACGACCCCTTCCTATCCCCAGGCCTCACTGTTCAGGACGCATGCAGAATTAAGTTACCTCTGCTTTCTCAGATTCCCTGTGTTGACTCACGTGGCTGTTACCAAGGTTAAAATGTATTAGTGGACAAAATGGCCTGGCCTCATCCCATTCCCCGAAATTATATCCCAAAGCTTGTGTCTCTGCAATACAGCTCTCACTGTCTTTGCTTGACATAACTCTTATTTTTGTTGTCAAAAAAGAAGAAAGATATTATGCATAAACGTCATGAGAAATCATTTTTCTTCATTGAGGCCTGATAGACTGTTGCTGTGAAAAGAGTAAATAATTTTCGCCCATCCCTCCTGCCCCCACATTCTCCCTAGCCTCTGGTAAGGAACATTCTACTTCCCACTTCTATGAGTGCCACATTTGTACGTGAGTGACACTGTGCAGCTCTGTTCTTGTCTTTCTGTGCCCGACTTCGTAATGGTCACCAGTTCCATCCATGTTGTTGAAAATGACAGGGTTTAATTGTTTGTGTGTCATATCTTCTTTATCCACCCATCAGCTGACAGACACGTTAGGTGTTCCCATTCTTCTGCTGTTGTGACATCTGTAGACAACCGTGCCACAACACAGAGGTGCAAAACTTACACAACTTCACGTTCAACTCTTATGGGCCAGTTTGACTCAGTACCGGAGCACCACTAAACTTGAGGCCTGTGAGAGTTAACAGCGAGCCAAGCTTTCTCCATTTCAGATAACAAATCCAAGAGAGAATAACGCACACCATAATCACGGGAGGGTAATCCTGACCCTTAGCTGGGACCCATAGGAAGGGCCTTCAAGTGCTTCTCAAGGATATTCCCAGAACAGTAGATCAGTGCTTTATAGAGGTCTGGGAGTGTGAGGAAATTTCGTTGGTTTTCACCAGGAAAGAAATTCAAAGGAAACACACAAGACAGCATCTGAATCTCATTCAAAACCATTTTCATACCTTACACAGGAATACTTAAAACTGATCTAAAGGGGGTGCAGAGAGTCAGGAGGAGTACAGAGGAGTGTTCCAGGTGGTCGGTGAAACCAGCGAAGATGCTGTGATCGGCCAGACTGAAAAAGGAGAGGGAGGAGAGTGCTGTGGTCGGTGGTAAGAGCATGGTGTGGCCCAAGTTTATACAGTCTGGAAGGGACTTGTGGAGTCCTCAGCCCTGTTTTCCAGGCATCTATGAAAGAAGGTGGGAGATGAATTTTGATAATTGAAAGGGAAGCCTAGTTACCCACTTACCCAGGGATGCCATGTAGTGGATTCTGAGCTTTTGGAGGGCAGGGACCTTTTTTTAATCTTGTCACAGTACCTGGTCATCTCGTCAGTTGTCAGCCTTAAGCGTAGCGGAGAGTTTGTGGTACAGAAGGGTAGGGCCTCATTTTCACACTGGATTTCTCTATCGGGCAGAGAAGGGAAGATGAGTGCAAGGAGACTGAGGCCCTTGTGTATTATCTGGGTGAGCCTTGGTGGTGGATAGGGATTTGTAGAAATTGCCTGTGGGCTTAGTTGGGGGTAGGATGAAAGCTAAGGGAACTTTTTCCATTGTGTTTTACACATACATAGGGTTAATTATCAGTAATGCTCAGAGAAAAATGGTCAGTTGATTGTGCAGGATGTTATGATGTAGAACACAAATTTCATTTTTGTCTTAAGCACTTTTTTTTCTTTCTTTTTTTTTTTGTATTTTAGGGAAGGGTCTGCAGGGTGTTCAGGGTCTCACTATTAATCAGACTCATAGCGATCTGCCTGTTTACAGCCTCCCAAGAGCTGGGATTATAGGCATGTGCCACCATGCCCAGTCTCAATTGCCATCTCAGTGTACCCTGGAGGCAGGGCTAGCATGGCAGGTGTCAGGATGGAAGCCCCGGGCCCTGTGCCTGCTTGCAGGCTTTAATCTGCTGGGCTATTTGGCCAACCCTTAGGCACTTTTTAAAAACAATCCAATGGATTTTGTTATATTCAGAGTTGGGCACCCATTAGCCCTATCTTAATTTTAGAATATTTTCATTATCCTAACACATGACCTCATTATGTCTATGTCGTCATTCTACAAACCCCTCCTCTTTCATGTGAGCCTCAGGTAACACTAATCTACTCTCTGTCCCTGTAGATTTATGTGTTCTGGACATTTCCTATAAATGAATCATGAAATTTATTACTTTGTGATTGGCTTTTTTCTTGTAGCATATATTTTCTGGATTTACCATGTGACATATAGCGGTGTTTCATTCCCTCTTATGGCTGGATAATACTTCATTATATGAATATATTACATTTTATTATGCATTCTCTTTATCATTGGCAGGCATTTGGGCTATTTCCATTTTCTTATAAAATACTACTGTGAGCATTGGCTTATAAGTTTTTGTGGTCCCATATTTTCATATCTCTTGGGTATATCCCTACTGATATAACTGCTAGGTTTTATGGTAACTCTTGTTAGTCCTTTAGGGAACTGCCAAACTGTTTCCCCAGGTGGCTGGAAATTTTACCTTTCCCCCAGAATGTAAGTTACTAAAAACAGCTAGAAATAGCTGAGAGCTATAAGCAAGTAGCAAGTGTGATAGTAGCATTTAGCCAGGAACCACTAGGTTTGGAAGAAGACAGTCTGTCTTCCTCCCTTCCTGGTCATTTGGTACCAAGTGGGACATCATATAGTTGCACATCATGAGGACTGCTCTGGCGCAGAGATGCTGGTGTCCCCATCCAAGGTCACATTTGCACCAGATTAAGAAATGGAGCCTTGCTGCTTCCATTCCACTCAAGTGCCTTTGACCGCATGCCATTGTGTGATGAGTTGAGGATATTAGATATCTGGGTGCACATTTGGTAGGAGGCAAATACACCACAGGGTAAATCCTGGGTGTTTCTGTACCTAACTTCACCCTTGTAAATTGCTAGCCTCCTTCTTTACACCTCGCTTGCTAAGTGATCGGCATGGTTCAGCCTGATGCCTAGGCTTGAACCTGCCTATTGGTTTTGTTTTCTTGATATTTTGTGCCATTGTCAATGCTCCATGCTCGAGGTCAGGGAGAGAAACCTAGCTGGGTTAAGGGACTGTACAGGAAGGCAGAGTATTGCCCTCATGGTAACTGTGATATTTGAATTTTCTTTAGTGAAGCTGTATTTATTTATTTATTTTTAATTTTATTTTTTAATTTTTTTTTTTTTTTTTCTTTCTTGTTTCAGAACCTTTATTTGTCTATTCACTTATTTTCATGGCCGGCTCAGCCTGCCCCGAGGGCAGGGCTGGCGCAGCATGTGGTGCCAGGGGATCGAACTGCGGTCCCTGAAGCCGCCTAAGCTTTCCCAAGCAGGCGCTTTAGACCACTGAGCCATCCCTTCGGGCCCTTTAGTTTTATTTTATTATTATTATTTTTTTCTTGTTTCAGAACTTTGGTTTGTTTTTATTTATTTATTTTTATGGCTGGCTCAGCCTGCGCTGAGGGCAGGGCTGGCGCAGCATGTGGTGCCAGGGATCAAACCGTGGTCCCTGCAGCCGCCTAAGCTTTCCTAAGCAGGCGCTTTAGACCACTGAGCCATCCTGCCGGGCCCTGAAGCTGTATTTATTTCAGAAGAATTGTTTTTTTTTTTTTTTTTTTTTTTTGGGGGGACCAGGGTTCAAACTCACGACCTTGCACTTGCCCAGCAGGCACTTGTGCCTCGGAGCTATCTCCCCAGCCCCTGAAGCTGTATTTATTAACAGACTTTTAAATTCACCTTCTAGAACTTGCTCATCTCTCCAACTGTTTTTAATATGTCACATGTGGACTTCTCTTTAGGTAACCATCGCATGTGATGCAGTTCTTAGCTCGAAATCTCCGTATAGGAAGCAGGACCCGGACACATGGGAAAATGAATTGCCAGTCTCGAAATATGCCAGTAACCTCACCCAGCTGGACAATGGAGTGAGGATTCCCCCAAGGTGAGAGTCAGATAGAAAAATGGGACCTTAGGCCCTAGAACTGGCCAAAGCAGCTTTGCGTTCCTACCTTTGCTCTGAATTATCAGTTACGTATTTCCTAGATGTTTACATATGCAAAGTCTTTCATATTTTAAGCTTGTTCAAGCTTCACTCTCCCACGCTTGTGACTTTTTTGGAAATGCACTCTGTTCCTATCCCCATGTCATGTACAGAAGTCCCCTGGAGATGGCTGGAGAAGCCAGTTCACATTAGTGTGGGGTGCTGAGTGGCTCAGCTGCTCTGGGACGGGTAATGACAGTGGATATTTTGGTGTGGTGCTGGAGTCAAACCCAAGGTCTTGTGCCTGCTAAGCACATATTCTACCATTAAACTGTACCCCAGCCCCCGAAGTACTGTCTGGAGGGGGAATGTAGGGATGCACCAGTGTCTGTTATTCCACCGAGACCTTCCTATGATTGATCAACTGAGGCTCTGTTTTCTCAGATGGTAGCTATATGGGGTGTTCTGACTGCTATCCTATGACGTTCCAGTGGTTGGAAGTGTGCCAGGTGTGACCTGCGGGAGAACCTCTGGTTGAATTTGACTGATGGCTCCATCCTGTGTGGGAAGTGGTTCTTTGACAGTTCTGGGGGCAACGGGCATGCCCTGGAACATTACAGAGATATGGGCTACCCTTTGGCTGTGAAGTTGGGAACCATCACTCCTGATGGGGCAGGTGAGTATGCCACTACCAGATTTGGGGCTGTACGGTGGCTTCTTAGGTTTGACCTTAGTCCTTATGGATGGAGGGTATAGGGTATGAACTCAGTTCCCAGTGTTTTTTATTTGTTTATTTATTTTTTAATGTATTTGGTGTGGAGTCTCACTATGCAGCTTGGACTGGTAGTGATCCTGTGCTGGGATTACAGGTGTGCACCACCATACCCGGACTCACTGGTTGGCTCAGTGTACCTGGGAGTGGAGCTGGTGTGGCATGTGGTGCTGGATATTGAACAGCAGTTCCTGCACTTGCCTAAGCAGGTGCTTAGTCCACAGAGCTATCTCACTGGCCCCTCAGCCCCAGTTTGAATCTTGCTTTTGCCTTTATTAGCTATGAAATCTTGGATAAGCTTTCTAATTCTTTGAAACTTCAGTTTCATTTTGAGGATAGCCATGGTACTGTCTTCATAAGTAGGAGCACAAGGCATGACACCAGCACACCTAGGTAAGCTTTATAAAACCTAGCTGCTGTTGTTATTATCCTTGTGTTTCTCTCTTGGCTAAGAGGGTAGAAGCAGGCGACAGGACTTGTGAGTCATTGTGCGTAATGGAATCCACTGAGTAGGCAGGAGCCCTACCATTCATTTCAGGCTCCTGAACAGCCCGGGAGTGGAAGTCCTCATGTGGTTTGAAGAATGAGAATGGTTTTGTGAGCTTCAGGATCCATCCTGTTTCTTTTCTTTCATGCAATCTTCTCTGAAGCATGAGCATTGGACCATGTTTGTACAGTTACTTTCCTTTGCCAATTTGTGATGGACAATGAAAAAATAATAACTGGTCAAGGAAGTGAAACTTAATTATCAAGCAGTAGGTATAAGATCCCATCACCTAATCATCCCTGACCACATTTATAAAGCAAAGATCATCTGGCCAACACCCAGCCCAGTGTTTTCCCTCTTCCCAGCTTTATTTAGACTATCTTCCCCTTGCTTTAAGGTAAGATGGTGCATCTAGAGTGACAGGCACGTTGGCCTTCTTTTCCCTGCTTCTTGGTTATCTTTCTGTAGCTCAGGTAGCTTGCTTCTGACTCAGCTGTGCCCATTGCTCAGTTGTGGGACGGTTCTCACTGCCCACTGTTTTTCCAAGGAGCTGGTTTAGTTGCTCACTTATTCTATCATTGAGGCCTGCCAGTGAAGTCATATCAAGGATTTTTTGTTTCACATTTGGAGAATTTTCCTGCTTCCTAATTTCATGAAATTATTATTTGTTTATTTGGTACAGGGTCACCCTATACAGCTTGATCTTGCAGTGATCCTCCTGTCTTTAGACTCCCCAGTGCTGGGATTACAGGCATGCACACCTGGTCTTGGTGGCCAGCACAGCATGTAGTGCCAGGGATTGAATCCTAGTCCCTGCACTTGTCTAAGCAGGCGCTTAGTCCACTGAGCTATCTCGCTGACCCTTGTTTGGGTATTAAAACTTTCTAAATACCTCTTTGCTAATCTGCTGGCTTGTTTCTTTTCTTTTCTTTTTTTTTTTTTGTTATGAAGTTGTTCTTTTTTTTTTATCTTTTTGAGACAGGGTCTTGCTGTACAGTTCTGGCTGGCCTTGAGCTCACTTTTGTGGCCCAGGCTGGTCTCGAACTCACACTAATCCTCCTGCCTCAGCCTCCCAAGTGCTGGGATTACAGGCGTGAGCTACCACACCCGGCTCCTGAAGTTGTTCTTTATTGACCTTCATATTTAATATAGTCTTTCTTTTGCAGTTAGTGTTTTTTTTTTTTT
>PVJA010038561.1:0-19704 GCA_004027025.1 Myocastor coypus
AAAAAAAAAATATGCCCAGTTGGCCCCTGGAAGGATCCTGAGCACAAAACCACTCCAAGATTTTGCTTCAGAGGACATGACCCTACCAGTGGTTCCAACCTTTCTAATGCCATGACCCTGCAATACAATTCCTCATGTTGTACCAGAAAATAATTTTGGTGGCTACTTCAAAACTGTAATTCCAAATAAATAACATTTTCTGATGGCTTTAGGTGACCCCTGTATTTTGGTCGTTTGACCCCCGCTGGGGTCATGACCCACAGGTTAAGAACCGCTGCATTCTGCCTGTCTTTTGGAGCACATATGCAGCTTAACATTTCCCCACTGCCATGGCTCCACCCACCAGGAAGATGGACACTTAGGCCATCACTGTATTGCTGAACTCCAGTCTTCTGCTCACAATCCTTAGTGCTTCCTCTTGTTCTCATTTCCTAACCAGGCTCATTCTAGCCTAACCTAAGGTTGCTTGCTGATGCAGTGTGACACAAGCTATGAGCATAACCAAAGAAGGATTTCATCTGACTGCCCCCAAAGCAGTTTTATTTTGAGAAGTGCATACATTTTTCTACAATTTATTTCCCAATCTTTGACCTCCTTCTCTAACTTCTAATATACTCACAATTTAAAAGCTAATTCTACTCACTTGGACAACAGAACAGACTGAAAGTGACTGATTTTCTAAGACATAACATTTTCTGGTCTATAAATTTTAGTTGATTTCAACACTGAAAACTATGTTCATTGAGATGTTCACTAAGATTAACAGGTTCATGAATACATATGTATATATATTTGAATATATAATGAATATACATTTGAATATATAGTGTATATGTAAATTTGTGTAATGAATATTATATATATAATTCTACATAATTTTTCTCTGTATGAGACATAAAGAACAGGCAGTACATCAACCCATATATTTGTCTTGTTACCAAATAGTAATGGAGAATTCAATAATATTAGCCTACACAAGGGTCACTGTATGCTCTACACCTCATTAATAAAGTAGCCAAACTATTACGAAGGTAGATCAAGGCACCATGAAACTTCAGAAGTTTATCCAGTGACTCTTGAGTTTGGCAGCTCCTGTCCAAAAGTGGTTCAGCTCCACTGGAGAACGCAAGGAAAAGGACTTGTAGAACCAACATGGGAATAAAGAAAATGTTCAGTTGGTGATAGCTGTAGAGTTGTCTCTTTTGGTACCTAGTTATATAATTTTGTGGGATGCAGTTGACTAATGTAAATCTCGAATTTAAAAAATACAATCATTCATAAGAAATATTTCAAGTCAAGTTTGCTTGTACTTATAAAGCACCCAATGGGAAGGCCACTTGTGAGGCCTTGCTGGCTCTGTCTGCTCAGAGATCCCTCAGGCATAGTGTATACTTGAGCACACATTCACATGAATTTTGAAAATAGAAACTTTACCTAGCATTAATACTGAATTTCCGACTTTGCAGACCTGACTATGTACTGGACTACATAAAAATCTTCCAAAGGTAGATGGAAAAACAGTAGCAGCTTTTTGCTCACAGTTTCAATGCATGAAACCTCAGCTGGCCAGAGGAGAGCAGGCACATAGCTTGCAGGACTCCAAGCGGGTGGTTAGAGGCTGTGGGAAAACAAGACAACAAAGGAGGGAGAGACCCGAGCAAGGAGACTGGTGCTCAGGGCCACGGCCCAAAGAATTTTCATAAAGCATGGGAAAAAAATTGTACTGTGTGAGTGCTAAATGAATGCTGGGAAAAAAAATTCTATGACACATTTGTCTAGAACTTACAGACAGAATAGAATACTCAATCAATTTAAGAGAAACTAGAAAAAGTGATAGAGGGATGGAGAATTTGCCCAGCCTTTGAGACTTTTTTCTGTGTTTTCTTAGAAATAAGCAGTCTACATCCCTAAACCCAACACTGAACACTTAGAATACCCAGTAAATATATGTGGAATAAGTTAATGCAGAACAAGGAAGGGGGACACCATGTAGAATTTAGGGACCCTCCTCTCTAATGAAATTTTCCTTCCTTCCAATCAAAGCCTGGGCAAAGCAGACTTTCTTTTGGTCTTCAGTCTCTTAGAGAAAAAGTAGTGATATTTTTTTTTTCCAAATTATTAAGAATAAAGGGACAAGCTAGGTGTGGTGGTGCACACCTATAAACCCAGCCATTGGGAGGCTGAGGCAGGAGGATCAGTGCGAGTTCAAGACCAGCCTGGTCCACAAAAGTGAGCTCAAGGCCAGCCTGAACTGCACAGTGAGACCTTGTCTCAAATGCACACACACACACACACACACATACACGAATAAAAAGACAAATTCATTCTTTGGCTAATTTTTCTTCTATTTCTAATGACAAAAGGATAGAAAGGACAGAAAGCTGTAATCTGAAAAGTTTAGGCTCATCTCTTTTCTGTTTTTTTTTTTTTTTTTAAGAGTATTTGTATAAACAAGAAACTAAGGTGGAGAGACAGATACAGTTAAAAACTTCATTGACATACAGTTACTTATTGAGCACTGACCATTTCCAAAGTATGTTCAAGTTATATAAAATTGCACAGGAGGCAGATGTCAGTTTGACATTTTTTTTTTTTTTTTTTTTTTTTTTTTTTTTTTTTTTTTTTTTTTTTTTTTTTTTTTTTTTTTTGTCTTTTTGAGACAGGGTCTCGCTGTAAGTTCAGGCTGGCCTTGAGATCAGCTTTGTAGCCCAGGCTGGTCTTGAACTCTCACCAATCCTCCTGCCTCAGCCTCCCAAGTGCTGGGATTACAGGCGTGAGCCACCACGCCCAGCTCAGTTTGACATTTTTAAGCAGCTGCATGACTCTATACTGCTTCCCCGTCCTGATAGTTTACAATACAGTGCGCCTAGGTTAAACACGTCTTTGCTTCTCTCTTTTTTCTTTTCTTTTTTTTTAAAATTATTTTTATTTTATTTTATTTTATTTTATTTTCTTGTTTCAGAACCTTTGCTTGTTTATTTACTTATTTTTATGGCCGGCTCAGCCTGCCCTGAGGGCAGGGCTGGCGCAGCATGTGGTGCTGGGGATCAAACCGCAGACCCTGCAGCCGTCTAAGCTTTCCTAAGCAGGAGCTTTAAACCACTGAGCCATCCTGCCAGGCCCCTTTGCTTCTCTTTAAGATGGTCAAAGAGAACAGTTTTGATCCTTCATCTAGCAATCTTGGCAAGCATTCCACAATTTTATGAACCTCCAAGTGGCTATCCACAAGCCCTGTGTCAGTTGGTGATTTTAACTTATGTATATTTTGTCTTCCCTTTCCACTTTATTCTTTGCTTCTTTTTTTTTAAGATTAAACATGATTTCTTTCAGAAGACAACCCCGTGTGCTCTTTAGCTAGTGCTTGATCCTGATCCTGTCATCCTACATGAAGCCCACCTCAGTGACAAAGTTCAAGTATCATCCCAGGTGGACTTCCCTGTGGGACAAGCTCATTGCTCATAGACGAGTCAAACAAAAGATAATGTCTCTGCATCCTAGGGCCCACGGATAATTTTAAAACTATAAAAAAGGAGGCATTAGTTAAAGCTACTCAAGGGAAGTTTCTTTTTCTGTTAATGGCTCTTTTAGTGTGATCTCAAGACACATCCCCCTAGAGTTTGGGATGGTACTTTAGCTCTAACTGCTAAGTGGCCATTAATTTTCTACTTCTCTGGACATGAAGTCTGATTCTGATAAGCACAGAGCCAGCAGCCCACAGCGCATGTGTAATTTCAGTTACTCAGAGGGCCTAGTATAGCTCTCCTAACTCATTAACTCATCATGCCCTGCTTGAGCAAACATGGAAATGGAAATAGCAGTACCCTAAGAAGAGGACAGCTCTTCTCTCCTTTGAGCCACCCAGCCTGTCCCTCTGGCTGAGGGTCCCAAAGAGCTTGGGAACTTCCAAAGCTATAAAGTAATGTGCTAGGGCCTGCAGCTGGGTGATGTTGTTCTCAGCCGGAAACCTATGCCGTTGTCACAAAATTTACCCCTCGGACTTATTATGGTTTATGTCTAGTTGTCCCCCTGAAAGCCTCCTGAAATCATGGGGTGGGGACTTATAGAGTTTGAGACTTGACTCATGATCCACTGGGATTATGTGTTTTAGTACTGATGGGGCCATGGGTCTGAATCCTTCTGGAATTATGGATGTGGCCTAAGTGGATAGGCTGAGGCAGAGAGTCTGAATGTGATATAAAAAGGACAGAGAGACTCATGCTGTTGCTCTCTCCTCCCCTTGTTATTCCATTGCCTCTGTTGCCACTGTTGCTGTTCTGCCGCCATGAACTAGATGCCCTCTGCCGTGTGCCTCTCTGCCTTGGAGCCAGCCAAGTATGGACTGAAACCTCCAGTAACTGTGAGCTAAATAAGCCTTTCCTTCCTTCATTTTGGGTGTCAGGTATTTGTCCCAGCAACGAGTAAAAAGAAACTAAGACAGGACTCTATTTTGCTTTAGTGCCTGTTTAGAATATATGAAATTGATATCAGAAGATATTAAAGTCACAAATATGATAATGTGTTCTAATCAAATATATGTTGTTACATGGGAGTATTTTTTTAATTAATTCATGCAGGCTATACATGAAGTTTACATTTATCTGAGGGAGGAGGTATAGGTCCACAACACACCCTGGTTCCCTTCATGACCCTTCTCTTCCCCATCCTCTTCCAGTCTTTGCCCTCTAGACCACTTTCTCCATTTCCATTCTCATTGTTATTATTATTAAGTGTATGCCTGAAACATATAATGATTTCATTCACTATGGGTAGCTGCTATATGTTTGTGACAAATTTTTATACTTTTCTGCCCCTTTCCCCCTCCCCCATACTCTCAGCCTCAGTCTCTTGGTCCTCTTCTCATCTGCATAATGTTTAGCTCTCTGTTTCCTTTCTACTTTGCTCTGTATTTTGCTTGGACTTGGGATTATTCAAATGTGAGAAGCTGTACAGTATTTTGTTCTGGAGCACTACGTTTATAAAAATGATATCAAGGACTCTAAAACAAGCACAGGGAAACTTACAAAATCAAATACGCCCATTAGCTTTCTGTTAACATCAATTGTTGGTGTAATATAATGCACTGTAAAGGGGAAAAAAATCTCAGCATGACTAGAGTTAATGTAATGAAAGCTGTGGGTGCAGGATGCTGTGTAACTGTGATAGCACTGGAGAGGTGTTGGTTGTTGCTGTTCTGCTTTTTCTGTATCGGCACAGGGTCTACATGGTCTACAGTCTCATTCTGTACATCAGACTCAGTGATTCTCCTATTTTCAGCTTCTCAAGCACTGGGATTACAGGTGCATGCCACCACACCCAGTCTCAATCACCGTTTCAGCTTGTCCTATGGGCGGGGCCAGTGTAGCACGCAGGGGATGGAACTCCTCCGGCAACTGTGTTCTGTCTAAGCAAGTGCTGTAGTCCACTGAGCTATCAGGCCAGCCCTGGAGAGTGTTCAGGATGGGTATACCAGCCTTAGCAAAGTCTACACAGTCATCTTGACGGTGAGTCAACATGACATGAGGACCCTAAGGCAACGACGTGTCACTCCCTTCTTCTCCTCCTCCCTGGTTGACCTGAACTTCCTCCATTCTTTTCTGCTCCAATGCCAAGCCTTCTCCAACCAATGTTCCTTAGGACGCACATGTAAAGGCCACCCTGCCTCACCTGATAAATGCCTGGTTCCTATTTCCACTTCAGGCGGCCCTTCCAGCCCCGGAGCAGCCTTCCCAGCCAAGGCACAAAGGCATCTTCTGTCCCTGCACTGTCTCTCACTTGCACCAAAAGAAAAACCTTACAGTCGCTATGCAGTTCAGGCTCCTAGAGATCCTGCTGACCCCTACCCCTAACCTCCAGCACTGAGATTGCAGGCATATGTTTCCTTACTTTTTATAGAAATGAAAAGTTGAAAAATATGTACAATAGTCATGTACTGTTTAGTAAAATATTATCTCTCCATTAGATGGGATATTATGTGATCATTTAGGAGAATAATTTTACGATCTTATATAAACTATAACTAGTAAGACAGTTTAAGTGAAAAAATAAGATGTATAAGAGTGTGTTGGTCTTTGCGTCAAGAAGAAAGATGAAGGGCTGGCAAATAGTTCAGCGGATTAGTCAGACACAGCGGCTGAGGTTTCATCCACAGCATGCCATGCTGATCCTGTTCCTGGGACGCGCTGAGACTGCGACTGAGGCTGGGCACAGTGGCACGTGCCTGTGATCCCAGCTCTTGGAAAGCTGAACACAGGTGGATCACTATGAGTGTGATCTACATAGTGAGACCATGTAAACCGTTTCACACACACACACACACACACACACACACACACACACACACACATATATATGAAGAAAGATGAAGAGAGCAGTAATAATTGTATATTTATACTTAGGGATTATTTCTAAAAGAATACACAAAAAAACCTAATAATTTTTGTTGCCCTTGATATAGAGAATTTGAAGTGTAGACTCAAGACCTGGAAGAACAATGTTTACCATTTGGTCTTCTGTTCCACATACATCATTTTAGCTATTTAAAAATAAAATCACCTATGTTTAATCCCCAATACAGCAAGACTAACTCTGAATTAATATGTATTAAGAAGAAATAAAATCATGCATTATCTTTTACAAAAGAGTTTAGAGAGAAGTTGCAATATAATCATTCAGTACAAAGATAGAACATCTCCAGAGTGATGCTCAAAGTTAGACAAGCGATGTACTGTTATGCATGAGTGCATGAGACCCTGCTTTGTGATTGTCCATCTCCACTAAAACTCAAATAAGATGAGTGGCTAATAGCTGTGGTTACTCAATTCTTGAATTAGATACCAAAGAGAGCTCTATAATTTCCTTCCATCAAGATTTCACAGTAAAAAACAAAAAACAAAACAGTTGGTGTGAGGCAAGAGTTCCTAGATTAATGAAATGAATAAAATAAATCCTATCTGAAAGTTTCAGTTAACCAGGCCCCAGATGAAACCATATATTCTGATGTTATAGACAGATCAGGAGAGGAAAGCGAAATTCTAGTAGGACTATCTTGCAGCTGACCATGCTACCCTAAATAGAATAAGAGCCTTCAACACACACTATTGGTGGAAGAGGAACCAGGGAAGGAGGCCTAAGAGGAGGAGTACGCAAGCAAGTGCTACTGGCCATCAGAGAGATGACCTGGGGTACACAAGTCCTTGTGATTCTATTCTGAGGCATCTCTAACACTGCTCAGCTCTCAGGTGGTAGGAAGCAGTCAGGCTACCTGTAAGGCAGATGAGATCACAAGAACTGTCACTGACACAAACAGCCCCATGGTCGTAAGGTTTTTACATATTTTATGTGGTACTTTAGTCTTTTTTTCATCTATATTTTAAAAAGAAAAAAAAGCGAGCCTTATTATAGGTAAATTGGTAAGAGACTTCAGGGTAATAGTAACTGACAAAAGACTTTCTACCTGTGCCTCAATAATGAAGCATATCCACTGACTTGAAATTCCTTTTGCATACATAGGAGTCTTTCTTTTTAAAAAGACTGAGAAAATAGCCACAAAAGAGAAACTAGTCTCAGGCAGGGAGTTGGAAAAACTGGGAAATGGACGTGTGGTCACTCTATTTAATTGTACTACACATATTAGAGTTAATTACATTCATTCACACTGTACATGGCATGAAATAGAGTGGAATCATAGGGCAGAGCCACAATCAGATAAGAAAGAAGATTACAGACTCTCCATACTTCCATTTCAGCAAGCGCCCAAGACCATCAGGAATATCATACCTGTATTGAGAACTGCATTCCTTGGATGCAAAGCATCATCCTGTGTAACTTGGACCATAGGAAAGGTAATTTCTTCCAGAAATTCTCCAGGAAGCAGCTCTACTTTTCTTAGTAGAATTCCAGGTCAACCTGGAGTTTAATGTACCATGCTGACTAATAACTCTGTTGTTCATGTGAACTTTCAAGAAGCTCTGTATTGAAACTTCTTCATTAAGACCTTCAAACATTTTTCCAAATGAGTCAAATGAACTCAATTCAACCACTAAATTTGTTTTGCACACTGTTTGACGTGACAGGTGACAGGAGGAAGCAGTGTGCACGGTGTGTACTCTTCAAGGATTTGGGTGCAGGGGTGGTATCATGGGGAAAGAGTATTGAGAAAGGTAAAGAAAGGGAGCCAAGTAGAGAAGATGATTGAAAAGAAAATAAAGAAATAAAAAACAGCAATAACAAAACATTGCTGCCTCTTGGTAGGAAGCCCTCAGTTTGGAACAGGCCAGTGACTTATGGGAGGGAGATCCTGGAAAGCCTGAGAAAGCTTTTCCGAAGAATCTTGGCATTTGCCCCAAGACTTTCCTCCGTTTCGGCCAGTTGTTTTCTCCTTACTCAGGCTGAGTAGCCTTCTTTCTCTTTCTCTTCTCTCCACTAACGAGCGTCTCATGAGTCCTGTTTCCCACAACACAATTTTGCAGCAGATGAACAGCCACAGCAATGACAAAAATAGCTGTTATCGTGCATATTTTACATGAGTAGCTTTTCATCAGACATGCCTCCTAAAATGAGTTCCTAAAGCACAGAAATCTATATTGAAATTTGACCCAGGGTTTTTATTATGACCTTTCAAGGAGAAAAAACAAAGTTGTTTCCATCTTAAACAATGAGAACCTCTGCTTTCTGTGGAAATGACAGCAGGAGACAAGGAGGAAAAGGAAGCCTCCTGCCTCTCAAGCAGATGGTGCATCAATCTTGTGTCCTGCGCACCCAGTTAACCGTCCGTAAGAGCTAGGATCTACATTCACATCACAGAAACATGTTGAGTTTTGATGGCTAGCCAAGGATTCTGACACAGAGTCAATAAGAAGAAGGTGACAGGAGTTCTACTTTTTGTACAAATCTCTGTTCTTAATTTAGTTGTGTAATTTTCACAAGTTCTTCCACTCATGTGCTCATAATGCTATGGATTCAATAGAGAAAACAAGTAATAGAAAGAAAATGGTTGTGAGTTCTTATTTTTTCTTAATACCTGCATATTTGTAGTCTTGTGTATGACATATCACCTTGATTTAAATTTAAACTCTTACTACAAATCAGCAATGACAATTTATTTCAAGAACGTGTATCACATTTGCTTAGTGAATGCATATAAACCTTGGAAATACATTCACATACTTCTATACTAATGACCTTAGATTAGCATAAATGATCTATATTTTCCTAGTCAATCACCTCTTCTCAAATAGTGGGAGGCTATGAATTCCCTGATGCTCTGTTTAAAGTTGACTTTCTTAGTCTATTAAATGTTTATCATGGGAACTTAACGAGGATATCCAAAATACAATCTTAAATCTTCACCTAATTAATGAACTAATACCATTTACACTTTCTCTATACTATAGTCAAGTGTAGGAATATAGCTCCACGGACCTATTTTACTCTGAGTGCTATTTTTGTTGATTCTGAAAAGAAAATAATTTATCAGTTAGGAAGCCTACTGTCACTTATGTCACTTTCTTCCTAAGAAAGAGAATTCTGGAGCTGGTCTCATGATGATTGTCCATGGTCACTGCATGGTCACTGCAGTCCATGGACTGCATGGGATTAACTCCTTAAGAAAGTGTGAAGAGAGCAGTGCAGCAAGCCCTGATATCCTGAGAAAATAGCTCCCTCAGCCCTTTGTTCTCCAAATAAGTTTCTGAAGCCAGGAGATGCAGGACAAGAGTTCCTATCTTTGTGCTCAGTTTCCTTTCATTTCCTTCTGCGAAGCAGTCCAAGGAAAGGAATAAGTTTTCCACAGAAATGATGCACATTTTCTAAAGAATAAGACACAGATTACTCCAAATTATGTGAACCCATTTATAGAAAAAATTCAGAAAAGGCAAATTTATGAAAACAAAGCTCATCAGTAGTTGCCTGGGACTAACAGTAAGAGAAGAGAAGAAATGCAACTGGATGTAAGGAAAATTTCTGAGGTGTTGGCACTGTTCTAAAGTGTGATCATGGTGATTTGGGGGACAATTCTATATGTTTAATTAAAATCATTGGATTAGTACTTTCTGATGGATGAATCCTGTGGTAAGGAAATTATGTTCCATTAAAATGCTTGAGACACAAGCAAACAAACAAAGACTGGAAGAACTTCAGGCTTTGAAGAGTAAAGACATTTATATTAAGCTTTTAATAATCTAAATGAGAAAAATCTCGCTAATGAAAAATATTTAAACAGCAAAATGGGGCCGTACTTAAAATAACTGAAATTAATGCTAACACATGCATAAAGAACTCCAGGAAATATGCATGTTTTCTTTATAAAAAAATTTGTAGAACATGTGTACAAAAAGAGTAGAATTGTGCTTTTTTACATAGTATATCTGCCACCAAGAAAGAAGGTTAAAGTATCATCTGTATAACATCCAATAAGATGGAATATATGAGTAAATATGATGTATATTTATTTATTTATTTATTTTTATGGCCGGCTCAGCCCGCCCCGAGAGCAGGGCTGGCACAGCATGTGGTGCCGGGGATCGAACCTCGGTCCCTGAAGCTGCCCAAGTTTTCCCAAGCGGGCGCTTTAGACCACTGAGCCATCCTGCCGGGCCCCTGAGTAAATATGATGTATAAGTTCAATTATTTGCTTTTGTTTCTCTGTTTTTGTTCCTACAGAAAGACCTTTGCAAGGAAAGACCCAAAAAATTGAGGACATCACAGTGAGAATTCTGTGTACCAGATGCTCATCTAAAGCAATTATGTCTTCCTCTGTACACAGGAAGACTACATTTCCCAGCGTCATTTGCAGTGGGGATGGTGTCCTGTTTGGCGGAAGTAATGTACGTCCCTTCCAGGTAAGACAAAGAACCATTCTGCACTTCTATCAAGCTATCTTCCCTGAGGCTGGAACTATAAAGATCTCCAAAGCAATGGACCAACTTCGCAGAAGAGAACTAGACCTTTTAATTTCTATTTTGAAGGGAGCTACCTGGTAAAGCTGCTCAGCTGGCATTAGGCTTTTCCTAGACAAGAAAAAACGTCTTCCTTTCATTTCACTCACGGAAATTTTAGGACAGTCTGTTATACAAGTTAGTATTAATTAGGCAATAAGCTGTATTACTCAGAGCATACCATTTTCTTTTTTCATCTAAACTTACTGTTTCTATCATTCTTGTCTTTTATGTTTATTTTCTTCTCTCCTTTCCTCACTAGCTCCAGTTGCTATTTATTTCCAAAGCAAAGGAAGAAACATGTGAGTAGTGTGCCAGCTGCCTCTTCAAGAACCCTTCTTCAAGAACTAGGAAATCTGAATGGGCTCAGGGAAGAACGGTGGCCTGAAATTTCTCCTTCAGCAAAGACAGGGTGTGTCCCAAATCTCTGGTGAAAATGGTGCATCATTCCTAAGAGCAACAGTTCATCTACCCTCCTAGAAGCCCCACATGATGATAAATGCCAGGAAAGGAACGTCAGGGTTGGCGGCCACCTCTGGGTCATGAACTCTGCTTTTATCTTCTGCCATGTTTGGTAATGAAGAAGTGCATGTTGGTTGCTCTAAAGCTTTCGGTTCACACCAGGGCTACTTCTCAAAGAGAACACATTACCATTCATTCACTTTCCATCACTATTCACATGCCCTCTCATCCTTTTCTGCATAATGAAGAAATGCACGGAAAGAAAGGAGGACCTGCCCGCTTCAGGAAACACAACCCAAGCATGCTCAGCCTTCGACCATCACCCCAGCCTCCATCTCACCAACCCCAGCACCCGTCCCCCCAAATCCACTACCAAAAGAATAAAATAATTCAAATTAAAAAACAGGTCATAAAACAGTAAACAAAATAAAGTCAGTTTTTCTTTTCTTTTTTAAGAACAAAATGAAACTTGAGGGAAAACTTACTGGAGTTACAGTTTATCCTGATACAGTCTAGATGGGGAAAAATAAATGAAAGATGAAATTGCATCCTTCAAGGTAACAGCTGCAGACATCCAAAAACAATCAGTCCACCCTTCCGGGGACAGACACACGCAAGAAATGTGGCCATTTTATCTATATATATATATACAGCATGTAAGAGTTTAAAGGTGGGTGTATATGTACAGTATATCATTTAGTAAAGTTGGATACATATATATATACACACACACACATATATATATACACATATGTATATGTATAGAGATATATACTGGTATACATATATATCCACAATAGACACCAAGCACGTTTCTTTTCTTTTGTTCCCCCCAAAACCCATTCATTTTTAGAAGTGTTTGAAACCTGGGTATTAAAATATTAATTTTGTTCAACTTAGAAAATTAAGATTAAATTTCCCCACCAAATGTAGATTATATTTCCCTCTACATTTAACTTCTGAAAATTTATCTTCAGAAGTAGCATTATCACGTTTAGTGCTTCAAAGATATATCATCAATCTGATATCACATATCAATTTAAAAAAATGGTCCTTGAAGTTTTTTTTTACAGTAGTATTGAACCCTTTCTCTTTTATTGACAAATTCCCTCCACCCTCTCCTTAGGTTAGGCCCCAAATTCTAATTGAAATTTGCAAATTCTCCATCACCCTTAGAGATCAGGAAAGGGTTAATACCACTTGGTCATTTCCTGTCATAAAATGGCCACTTGCAAACAGCTAACCGCACAAACACCCATCCCAGATTTTAGAGAGGTGGGGTCACTGAGTCCAAGGCAAGAGCCGCAGGATGCAATCACAATCATTGATTGACTTTTCTGACTGCTGCTGTTTCAAAGGCCTCCAGACCTGCCTAGTCACAAGCCAATCTCTGTCTTCCTGCCTGAATACCAGGTGTAATCAGGAGCCCACAGCATTCAGGGAGAAGGCAGGGCAGGCATGTGTGGGGAGGCTGTGGACACCTTTGACATCCTGCCTGTTTTACGTTGTGATTCTGCATCTCAAGGTGAGAATGTTCTTTGGTTTTTTTTTTTTTTTTTTTTTTTTTTTTTTTTTTTTTTTTTTTTTTTTTTTTTTTTTTTTGTTTTTTATTGTTCATGGAAATAAAGGAACAAAAGTCTTATTGCCCAATGATGATAACCATACAAGGTGTTCTGTGCCAGAGATTACAGTGTCTATGGTTTTATTTATCTCTGTTTGAGAGCCACAGGCACATAGCACAAAGATTCCTGAGCAGAGTGTGTTTGGATAATATTAGGGGATTGGGTAGAAATGGTTCGAGAAGTGGCTCAGGTAATTGCAACCAGCCTGTTCATTTGTACACAAGGTTGGCTTATGATGGCAGGAATCCCAATAGAAATTTGTGTAAAGTTAAACATTAAAAAAAGTAGAAGTCAAATGACAGGGGAAAGGAAGAATAGTTGAGGGCAAAATCCAGTTACAAGCTGTAGTGCTCTTTTGCTTAGGGTTGGCCCAATAATATTTTGAGGACCAGAGCATGATAATGCCACCATATATATTTCCCGAAGTAGATTATTTTAAGTGAGCAAGTGGAAAAGAATCCACTGGCAAAAAACAAGGCAGAATGAAACAATGCAAAATCCAGACAGGAGCAATTTATAGCACCTAATCATGCTGAGGAAGAAGGCAGGTAGTTTGTTTGTTCCCCAGAAGAAACATCTCTTGAGAAAAATCTGAGTTCAGTTTCGTGCAGTTAGGTTTGTCATGTGTCGTCAACCGCAACAGAAAAGTGGGAGCAAACAGCCCTGGAGCAACTGGTACGATCACCGGACAGAGGAGGCCATGCCCCTGGGAGGACAGAGACAGACAGAGGAAGTGGGGAGGAGAAGGGTGCTCAGGTATTGGTTGCACCTACTGTCATTCAAAACTAGAGAAACGCCCCTTCCTGTTTTATGAGAGAGAGGGGAAACATATCTCTGCACGCTAAAGGAAAGTTAGTGAGGCTAAAGGCATAACCCTAGGACTGCCAACAAGGAGTGCTTTTCTTTTTTGGTTTCCGTGCAATGGAGGATTTTATTAGTATTAGAAAAAAACTTGTCCAGGGAAAGGTTCTGGGTCAGTCACTTTCTTCTGGGACAGTAACATGCATCCATGTGAAGTGAATGGTGCCTTGGCAACAAGGCGAATGCTCGGGATTCCCCAAATGGCAGACAGTATATTTAAGTCAAGACATGAAGAATTACTTTGTTCCTTCACCTGAAAATAAGTAGTTCTGGAGGAAAATCCTCCCAAGCCTCTTCAAAAACTCTAAGGGGTGGTTTTCTACTGAGGGCATATATTCTAAAGAAAAAAGTTAGCCAGACAAATTGATGTGAGTAGGTTGTGTCCTTAAGATCCAACAGCAGTAGCAACCAGAGTTTTCTCTTTGCTTGAAAAACATCTGAAATTTGACATAGCAGTTAAGGTGTGTGTGTGTGTGTGTGTGTGTGTGTGTGTGTGTGTGTGTGTGTGTGTGTGGTGTACTATCCAGTTTTATTTTATTTCAGTAAAAAAAGAGAAATGACTGTTTCTCATATTAGTAAGTTTCAGGGTGAGCACAAAAGATAAATGTGTCTAAAAGGTGTGCAGTGTCATAATGCACAGGCATAGCCACCAAGTGTAGAGAGGAGATCTGCAAAATTCAAATGCAATGAATCAAACCGCATAACTGCCTCAGAGTTTCTACCAGGGAAGAGGTGACCCCGGTACTCTGCTGAGGATCCCGCAGTATCAGCCCTGATTACCTGGCTTTTCTGAAGTGTGGCTGAATTCAAGCTAAGCATGAAGGAAAAAGAGATTCCCCCTACGCATGTTTCAAAGCAACTATCATGAAGACAATCTGAGATCATTAAGACCTCCGCGTCACTGATCCACTGGTTTATCTGTAGAAGTAACAGGCAACCCGTGAAGATCTAGCGGTTTAGAGACATGCATTCCAGCGCTGGCTTTGCTACATCTAATAAAAGCCTTCAAGGCTTAGTATTCCCTTCTTTGTTTCACATCTGGAAAAACAGAAAGCATCGGAAACACCAACATTCATCTCAGAAAACTGTTGTGAGATTAAAATAACACGAAGTCTTTTAAATCTTTAGATGTGCTATAATAAAATACTATTCCATCTTTTAGCCCTCAGGGAGCAAAATATGGATGACCAATAGGTGAACTGGCAACTCTTTGAAAACATGCTGTGTGATGTCAGATGTTTCTCACACCTGCTTCAGTACTTGTCTCCACAGGTTGTACTGGAGAGACACACACTTGGTTTTTCTGTCATGAGCTTGTAGGTGTGAACACAGTCAAACTATCATTGTTGTGTGCTACAAAAAAAAAAAAAAAAAAAGGAACAAAATAAATGCAGTGAAAAAATCAACGTGACCATTTGAAGTTTTTTTTTTTTTTCCTTCTTTTTTGGTACCAGGGGTCAAACTCAAGATCTTGCACTTGTCATGCAGGCACTTGTGCCTCTGAGCCAAATCCCTGGCCCCTACCATTTGAAGTTTTAAGGCAGTGGTTCTCAATCTTTCTAATGCTGTGACCCTGAAGTACAGTTCCTCATGTTGCAGTGACCCCAAACCAAAAAATAATTTTGGTGTCTACTTCAAAACTGTAATTCCAAATAAATAACATTTTCTGATGGCTTTAGGTGACCCCTGTGTTTTGGTTGTTCGAACCCCAATGGGGTCGTGACCCACAGGTTGAGAACCCCTATTTTAAGGGAATGCTTTTGAATGTAAGCTCTGCTGTGAAACGTTTCCTTCTATCATGAAAACTAAAGGTAATGTGAATGTTTGGCAAAGAGAAAATATTGCTGACAGGATCCATTTAGGATAGGGTGGGAGAAAGATTTGGCATGAATGAGAGGAGTTCCACATATACAAGCACAAGAATTTTAAGTCCAGTTTTCATGTCAGATTTGAAAAAAAATTTAAATGAATGCCAACTGGTACTTGTGACGAACAGTGCCCTTGAAGGGGACTACTATTGCACTTGAAGTGGCAACAGTCCTCACTAAGGAGGGACAAACTATTTTATGCAAGATATTTCAGTATAGGAGAAGTTAGACTCAGCAGTGTGCCAAAAGAAAAAAAAAAAAAAATAGTGCCTACAAAAAGAATATATCCAGATTTTAGCTACAGTTTAAAATAGAAAAGTTTGCTTCTAGGAACATATGTGGGGTCTATGATTAACTTGAGGGTTTGTTTGTGAGAGAGAAAGAAAGAAGAGTAGAAAAGGATGGAGCGAAAGAGGGACAGAGAAGAGGGGGGAGGCAGAGAAGAGAGAAGAGAGGAAGAGAAGGAAAGAGAGATCATAGTATCTCTTTCTTCGTTGTTTGTCTCTTTTTATCCTCCCTTTTGCCTGAAGTTTTTCCTTCTAAAATGTGAGAACAGTCACGGTTGATTTTCTGTTCTTTAAGTAACAACATATAATAAGGAAAACAAAGTATCCATTTCTACACACAGTGCATGTCTCCAGAGTCCCGTGAGGCTGAATCAGCTCGTGTATCTGTCTTGTTTACTGTAAAATAGGCACAACAATAAAGATTATGGTCATCTTTTTTCTTCTGTAAGTAAGTTGGGGTTGAGGGCTGTGTCTGGATTTTGGTTTTGCTTTACATTTGTGGCTCTGCTTTTGTTTTTTAATTCTTCAGCTGCTTTCCAGAGACATAGGCATTTGGCTACTGGTTGCTATCTTGGGTAATATACACCTACGACCAGTTAACTCAGGTGAGGAGGGTGTGGGGAGGGAGGGGAGGTGGGGCAGGGGACACCCATCCCTGTCGGCTGCTCAGTACTCTCTGTTCTCAAGGCTGTTTGCTATGCGGGCCGCAGGCTTTGGGCCTTTGAAGGGTTGAATACCATCTTTTGATTTACCATGGTGGATGTGAGGAGGATCATAAACTCAAGAACACACCAAAAAGTACACGAAAAGAAAATAACCAAACACACACGTACACAAACTGAAGAAAACAAAGAGTCACACTCACAACGGAAACCAAATGAAATTGGGCAAGAGAAAGGGCACAATGTTGTAAAAGCTGCAAACTAGAAGGAAAATAAAAGACATAACTAAATAAGTCACTGCTCAAAACAGTCCTGTGTGTCCTACAGATTTTAGAATTATAGTGTAGGCATTTTGCAAGTGTGAACAATTGACCTGGAAACAGATAAGCCTGGTATGGATTCAAAATCCTGTTTTTCCACCTTCGAGGGCTTTTTATGTTCTCAGATCTGGTACTTTTGTCTATCATGTCTCTTCTGGACCTCTAACAAGCTGTTCCATTAGAATTTTTATAAAAGGACTCTGTAGCCAAACATGTTCTACCCATCCAAATAATCCATTAGCTTAGAGTGTTTGGACTCAGCTATGTTACTAATCCTGTCAGCACTGGGCACTGACTTTCAGCTGAGCACAAAAAGCAGAGAGAACATTTGTTTGTTCCAAAAACCAAGAGGGGCCCTTTTCTCCCTAGAAAATGTTACAACCCCAGGAAACAGTCAGTGGCAGGAGAGGGTGCTAGGCCAGAGGAGGAGAACTTCCAAAGAATTTCATTCTGGCTAACTTCAGTGAAAAAGCAGATCCCAAAAAAGTGACAAATTTAAAGTGGTCATGATTTTCAAGTCTAAATGGAAGTGTATATATTCCGTGAGAGCGTGGTAACTGCTTACAGTGTGACGCAACAGGTGTCACAGAGAGGGCTGTGGAGAGGTAGGTAGACACCTCAGGAAGGAAAAAGGGACACTTTTAGGAGGCAAATTTTCCTTCCGTAAGTCAAGGACTCTACAAGCAGGAAATTGTTTTTTCTAGTGAAACAACAGAAACAATCTGATGTATCCACGCAGAGAACGCATAAAGGGATTCCAGTGTCCCCAGGACCACCAGAATTCCCAACCGGAATGGTCACTGTAGAGTTGGACACAGTGCTTACCTCATCCCACTCACGTGCCTTGGTTGCCACCACCCCCTCCCACTTTGCCTCGACACCTAGCTCACTGTCACCCTCATCATTGACTGTTTTGAGTGGTGACTGAGGAGTTGGAATAATGGAAATATGATTGATCAAAAGATGGGCCAAAGTAGCGTGTTTTACACAAAGCTAAACGATTCCAAAAAACAAAGAAAGGAAACTTAGAAAACAAATAATCTAGTAAAGAAACCACCACTGTCAGAACTTAGAAATTGACATCAAAACCTCATGCAGAAACAAGGAGAAGACTTTCATTGCTGTTGGGTTTCATCCTTGGTCTATTAAACAAGAGGTGAGCAGCTAACTTTCAAAAAACAAAGAATTCAGTCAAACCAATGAAAACCAGAAAAGAAAGGGAAGGCAAGCCCAAACAGATGGCGTAGGGTCCTGCACACAATACCTAAGTTAACCATGAGCTTGACACGTCCCCCGTCCAGCTCCAGGCGCAGTGTGTCGGCGGAGTCCCTGGAGGTAGTAGCCACCAGCAGCCCATAGGCTCGCTGGGACATGAAGCGGAAGGACACATCCTCTGCCTCGGTGTGCATGACCATGGGCATGATGATCTTCATGTACATGCTGCCGTCGTAGCTCAGGATGGACGCCTCTGCCAAAGAAGAAGGGAGGAGGCGGTTAGGAGAAAGAACGCTGGAGTTCTCAACAGCCCTGTGTCAGCTGGGCTTCGCCATTGCGTGGCCTTGGACTGCCCATTTAACTCTTAGGGCCCTACTTCCTCATTATCAATGGTCATACTTGCCCTAGATTGCTCACAAGCCTGTCAAAAATGCCAAATTAAGTAATGGATGGGAAAGCGTTTTGCAAAAGTACACATGAACCCCACCCCAATTTTTCAGTTGGTTTGTTTGTTTGGTAGAAGGAATTGAACTTCGGACATTATGCTTTTCAGGCAGGTGCTGTGCCACTGAGCTCCATAGCTGGCCCAGAAGGTTTATTTGTTTGTTTGTTTATCTGCTTATAGATAGGGTCTCACTATGCAATTCAGGCTGGCCTTAACTCGCTATGTATGCCAAGCTGGCCTTGAACCCACAGAGATCCTTCTGCCTTAGCCTTCTGAGTGCCGGAATTACAAGCATGCACCACCATGCCTGGTTTACCTCCAAATATTTTTTTTTTTTTTTTTTTTGTCTTTTTGAGACAGGGTCTTGCTATGCAGTTCAGGCTGGCCTTGAGCTCACTTTTGTAGCCCAGGCTGGTCTCGAACTCACATCAATCCTCCTGCCTCAGCCTCCCAAGTGCTGGGATTACAGGCGTGAGCCACCACGCCCGGCTTTACCTCCAAATATTAATTGCAATTCTGTATGCTATACATAAAACAAGCATGCAGAAAGCAAAACTTAGAATCATCATGCTCCAAAGTATTTTCATGAAAAGTAGAACAGCAGGGGTGGGTAACCACTAGAATCAACAAGATTAATTCCCACAGAGCTGGCAGAAACAGGCTGGCCCTCAAGACGGTGCCCACTGCAACCCTGTGACCAGGCGCAGTGAGAGGCACTCACACCATTCATAGATTGATCAAGCCCGAATTAGACCTGCAACATAAAGCTAGCGGCCTTCTTAGAAAACTCATTTTACCCCTCCTAAAACGGAGCTTCCATAAGGAAGGCAAAGAATCTTTGTATTTGATAAATTCTTCAGGCTAAGCACTGTGCTTATGAAACCCCGCCCCTCAGCTCCTGTGGGTAATCTCAGTGTTACCACATGAATCAGTTATTGAGATTCTCAAACAAGCAAGCTAGGGCTCTTGGAGGAGGATGTCCTCAGCTCTACCTCATTTTTTTTTTTTTTTTTTTTTTTTTTTTTTTT
>PVJA010038562.1:0-19676 GCA_004027025.1 Myocastor coypus
TAAGCAGCTTGCAGCTGTGTTATTGCTATGCAAGACTGTGGTCAACTCTTTCAGGGCTGGTTGGATGCCTCCCTGTGTGGAGTGGATCTGGCTAGCCACAGCACTAGTTAATAAATGCTCACAAAATTCCAAAAAAAAAAAAAAAAAAAGAAATGCTAGAAAGACATAATGGCCGGGCGTGGTGGCTCATACCCGTAATCTCAGCACTACGAAGGCTGAGGCAGGAGGATTGGTGCAAGTTCGGAGACCAGCCTGGGCTACAAAAGTGAGCTCAAGGCCAGCCTCAACTGCATAGTGAGACCCTGTCTCAAAAAGACAAAAAAAGCCGGGCGTGGTGGCTCATGCCTGTAATCCCAGCACTCGGGAGGCTGAGGCAGGAGGATCGGTGCGAGTTCGAGACCAGCCTGGGCTACAAAAGTGAGCTCAAGGCCAGCCTGAACTGTATAGTGAGACCCTGTCTCAAAAAAGACAAAAAAAAAAGTGAGCTCAAGATCAGCCTGAACTGCATAGTGAGACCCTGCCTCAAAAAGACAAATAAATAAATGAAAGAAAGAAAGACAGACAGACAGACAGACATAGTGGTCTGTGCCTATAATCCCAGCTACTCTGGAGGATAAGGCCAGACTGCTTATAGCCAGGAGTTTAAGGCCAGTGTAGGTAACACACCCAGACTGCATGTCAAAAAAAAAAAAAGAGAGAGAGAGGGAAAGGGGAACTTCTAAGTTAAGCATTTTATAAGGCATATCAACAATGTTTTTCTTTGGGGGGGTCCTTTTTGAGACTGTCTTGTTATGCAGTTAAGGTCGGTCTGGAACTCGCACTGATCTTCCTGCCTCAGCCTCACAAGTGCTGGGATTATAGGCATGTGCTACCATGTCCAGCTAATAATGGCTATTTAAAAACAATGAGATATCCAATTAAAAGCTTTGTCATGAAGGATCTTTCAGATGAAAAATGAGATCATCTTCTCTAGAACTCATAGTAGCAGAAACATGATTCTAACAATATTTGTACCATCAATGGCATTCGAACTTATGAGGATAGGAAAGTATCTGAAATCATCTTTATCTTTCAGTAAAGAAACTCCCAAAAGTCACATCTCAACATGCTCTTCTAGCCCAGTGGGAGACAGCAGGCTGAGATTTCCCAGCAGACTCAGACAGCAAACCCTGATTGCCAAGGACTAACAATATACCAAGGACACAGCACGATAGCAGTAGGAGATACAGTTGTAAAATTTCAACACAATGGGCCAAGGATATTGCATCATGGTAGGTGGGGTAGATACTATACCTACCTAGCATGCATGAGACCCTGAGTTTAATATTGAGCAACACACCAAAAACAAACCAAAAAAGGCATGATTCTAACCAGAAAATATAATAAATGTACCTACAAAAATAGAAAATACAATATAAAAGTATAATGTCACTAATGAAAAATAAGCAACCAGGCTGGGCATGGTGGCGCACGCCTGTAATCTCAGCACTTGGGAGGCTATGGCAGGAGGATTGCTGTGAGTTCGAGACCAGCCTGGACTACAAAAGTGAGCTCAAGGCCAGCCTGAACTGCACAGAAAGACCCTATTTCAAAAAGACAAGGAAAAAAAAAAAAAAAAAAGCAAAAAACCAAGCAACCAATAAAACATCAAAAAATACAATCTAAGCACGGTTTAACAGAGTAGCTGGAATCATAAAGTTGGAAATATAGAGTAGCTGCACTTCAGGGAATGTTACTAATAACCAGAAGTAATTTACATCCATGGCTCCATTGCATTTTTGTTTTTTAGATAAAACATAAGAGTACCCACCAGGTAGAAGTCACCAGCAGCTGCCTAGTTTTTTCTGGGCCCTTCACTAACTTAAAGGTGGATGCCAAGCAGGGCAATGTCACAAGGTTCACTCTATAAATGCAATCCCTCCCCGCCAAGAAAACAGCAATAAGCATCTTCCAGAGCTGCCCAGGCAGTAAGAATTCTACATACCATTCTCAGTCACAGCCAGAGTCTGGGCATCCCCACTGCCACACGCAACATCGATGACTTTTAGTCCTTTAAGACCAGCAACCAGCATTGGAATGGCCTCATCTTCACTAGAACCTTTAAACAGACATCAGCATCATTACTCAAGCTCTCCAGGGTAAACAATGCTGCCACACTTCCTAACTAATGCAATAAACATACCATGGCCCAGCCGGCCGTAGTTCCCTCGGCCCCAGGTGTACAGCTCCCCCTCAGCAGTGATGGCTGCACTATAGGTGCTGCCACAGGCAATGTGCACCACGTGCTTCCCTCCCTGCTTCCCTGAAAAAGCAGAGATCACTTTTGGCTCCTCCAGAGGCCTGTGGGAAGAAGGGAACAGATATGATTGTCCTTCTAGGCACTTCTCAGGATTAACAGAGGACCTTCATCATCTGCATTAGACTGGCATAGTATCAAGACAGCTTCACCTTTCCGAGATATTATGGAATAATCAAGAGAAAATCCAACACTGACATTGCCAACTCCTCTATTACTCTGAACCCCCAACACTACCCTCAGTGTCCAGCAGGAATATCCAGACAGTTTCCATTAGAATTTCATACACAAAAGCATACACTTGCTCTATACACGGTGCCCCAAACATGGCCCAGTAGAAGCAAGAGGAATAAAGACCCTGTAAGGGTGACTCAGCAAACTCTATATAAAATGAAAAGATGCCAGAAACAAAATCCTATGTTGTAAAATTGTGTTTATACTGAATTTTGGAAAAGGCAAAACAGTATCAACAGAGGATAGATCAGTTCCAGGAGCCAGAGATAAAAAGGGATTAACTATAGGCCTGAGGAGATAGCTCAGTAGAATAAGTGTTTGCCTGGCAAGCACAAGGGCCTGAGTTTAATCCCCGGTGCTGCAAAAAACAGTTCTTCATTTAGCCAGGCATGGTGGTGCACACCTATAATCCCAGCACTTGGGAAGCTGAGACAGGAGGATCAATGTGAGTTCAAGACCAGCTTGGGCTACAAAAGAGAGCTCAAGGCCAGCCTGAATTGCATGGAGACCCTGCCTCAAAGAGAGAGAGAGAGAGAGAGAGATTAATAATAAAAAGGTACAGATTCCAAAAAGCAGTGAAAATACCCTCTGTCTCAATTGTGGTTATTCTAACAGCATGCATTCACTGAAGTCAGTTATACCCTGCAAAATGAGTGCCTGTAAACTCTATAAAGGGTGTGGAATCTAACATATACCCTGCAAAATGAGTGCCTGTAAACTCTATAAAGGGTGTGGAATCTAACATATATGTATACATATGTATTTATTAAATACACGTGCACAGAATGAAGCCAGCAGGCTTTCCTAATGTACACTGTAATCTGCAATCTACAAAAGAAGTATGATGGGGGCCCGGCAGGATGGCTCAGTGTTCTAAAGCGCCTGCTTAGGAAAGCTTGGGAGGCTGCAGGGACCACAGTTCGATCCCCGGCACCACATGCTGCGCAAGCCCTGCCCTCAAGGCAGGCTGAGCCAGCCATAAAAAAATAAATAAACAAACAAAAGTTCTGAAACAAGAAAAAATTAAAATAAAAAATATAAAAAAAGAAAAAGAAAAAGAAGTATGAGTCAGCAAAGACTAAATAGAAAGTCTGTTCTTACAATTCAGAAAACATTTTGGAGGACAATAACACTTTCTTGAAAATGTATGCACACCACTCTGACCTCTCAGAGACATTTACTTACAGCGTGACCATCGGCAGCTCAGACTCACATAGTAGCAGCCAATGATTCTGCTCTGCAAACCTCCCCCTAATGTGCCTGAGTCAATCAAACTCCCCGCAAAGGTTCTCTCCAATTCCTGCCATTAGAACACCCATCCTTCTTCTGTAACTGCTGGAACCAGGACAAGCTGCTTACTCCAGAACTTCACCTCAACTAAAGGTTGTTCTCTTAGGAAACACATAGACCTACTAAATAAAAAATATCCAGCACTTCAGTGCCTTTCAAGTGCCATGCACCCCATGCCATCCCACTCCCTTCTCAGCTCCTCCAAGGGTTGTTCTTGTTTTGTTTTTGTGGTATGAGGGAATGAACCTAGGGCTTTCACACTGACCTACATCCTCAGCCCTTTTCTTATTCTTCATTTTGTAAGTCTTGCTAAATTCCCCAGATGGGCCTGAACGTGAGATCCTCCTGCCTCCTGCCTCCCTCCAGAGTGCTGGAATTATAAGTCCAGCTTAATTCCTTTATTTTTCACCATGTATTTATTACCTGTTTTTAATCTTTTCCAATCCTGCTGCACTGAAGGGCATTTCCAAGTTCTTGCATGAGTAAAGCACCACATCAGTCAGTTTTTTTCCCAACTTGGGGTTCCTCCCTACAGACATCTTAAGCTGTAATGTCTCCATCTATCTACACCCGACACCCCTCACTGTAAACAGGCCACATGCCTTTGTCTTCTTTCCAGTTGTGCAGGGAGGAAGGACTGTAGTCACTTCTGATCCTGGTCATTACTGACCACATGAAGTCAGCCTGCTAGATTGCCACATGCATATAATTGCAATTTCTACTAGATACTAAAGGCTTTAACACCAGGCTCCATTCAAAACACCAAAGTAAAAAAGGAGTTCTGTTGTGATCACAGAACTGACAGAACTCTCAATTTTACAACTGGGCATTTATAACTGCTTTTTGTTTGATTTCTATTTTATTACAGCAATCAAAAGCTTCCATGAAATAAAAGAAACTGTTTACCTTTGCCTTGTGAGGATAACACAGTTAAAGAAAAGCCCTTATTAGACATACAAATTATTTATTAATGAAAGGACAGCACGTGGATCTGCTTTAGAAAATATGATAAAGGATGCTCTTGCTGGCTGTTGCTACAGATGACTCCCGAGGAGTCATCAAGTTCTTGTATGAGTAAAGCACCACATGAGTCAGGGGTGCTGACACAAGATGGTACTCCTCACTATCTGAGCTCTACATTCTGGAACAACTGGAACACGATCTTTTCCATCTGTTGTGGTTTGTGCATAGGTGCCCCCCCCCCCAAGCTTCATGCAGTCATTTGGCAGCTTCTGTAATTTGTAATTGATTATTGTGGGTGTGGGTGTTGCACCTCCCCTGAGGCATGTGATTTGCATTGAGCTGCTGCTACTCTCTCCCTTGGCTCTTGCTCTTAGCTGCAGTCATGAAAGGCTGCCCTCTGCCATGTGCCACTCTGCTTGGAGCCAGCTGAATATGGCTGAAACCTCCAGTAACTGTGAGCTAAATAAAACCTTTCCTTCCCTCATTTTGAGTGTTGGGTCCCAGCAATGAGAGAAGAATAACTAAGACACCATTCTTTTGCAGATACAGCTATAGAGGACAGTATGTCACTTGCAAGAATGAACTGTACATACACAGTGTCCCCGTGGCCCAGTCGTCCACCGTCCCCACAGCCCCAGGAATACACCTCTCCAGTAGCAGCCAAGGCCAGATAGTGGTGACCATCAGAATGGGCAGCAATTTTTATAATATTTCTGGAGGCAAGACCTTGGACCAGTTGTGGGGCCTAAAAAAGTAAATATAAGGGGGAAAAAGTTAGTGATAACCCTAATGATAATGAAAAGAGCAGAACTCTCCCCAGTCATTTCTCTGTCCTGAATGAACCTGTGCTTACTGAAAGACCAGCAGGAGCCTTCAGAGAGGTTAGGCCAGTTCTCCAGCTTACCTTTCCCAACGCCAGGAGAAGAAGACACAAATTCTAACTAAGTCACTTGAGACATGGTCAGTGCTAGTGCTGGACAGTACAGGTTGCTTCTGTACAACAGGGACACACAGTTCTCCCTAATGAGATTATGCATGTCACAAGGTGCCATCATGCCCATTAGACCCACTCCAGCTGGTCCCAAGGGTAAGTGACCTTATATACTAAAAGATGACATAAACAGAAATTATAATCAACATAAGCATTTCCTGGGCCTGGAGCTCAGTGGACTAAAGCACCTGCTTAGCCAAGCATAAAGACTGGGATTTAATCCCTGGTACGTCATGCCAGCCCCACCCCCAGGGCACACTGAAACAGTGACTCAGACTGGGTGTGGTGGTGTGTACCTATAATCCCAGCACTTGGGGGACTAAAAACAGGAGGATCACTACAAATCTGATCTGTGCAGTGAGACCCTGCAGACCCTGTACTAAATACATTAAAAAGAAAAAGCATTTCCTGATTTTAATACCCCAAAGTCTTAACAATAACACTAACAATGGAGATGCTTAGATATAACTAATAATACTTAATTAACAGATGTTCATGAGTCATATAAAATCAAGCAGACCCTGAGGCCTCTGTGGGAGAGACCATGCACAGTGAGGGAGGCACACAGGCACGCTGCCCACAACACCTACCAGGGTATCGCTGTTGTAGGCCTGTGTATACACTCGGCCACTGCGGGACAGGATCAAGAAGCGCTTCTCTGCACATGCAACCTGTGTGACACCCAGGTTGGCAAGGCCTTCACACTGGATTGGGCCGATTACATTGGCATAGTATTTCCATCCTATTAACCCCCAACCTATGACCTCCTGTAATGATCCCTGTAAGACAGGAAAGCAAGTCAGCGTTTTTATAGCAAACAAATGTTGAGAAGTAATACTGACATACTCTAAGCTGAAAACAGAGCAAGGAAAAAAAGGAGCCAATGTAAAACAACCAAATAGAATATCCCATGATATCTCAGTTAACAAGAAAGAATTGGTTATTTTTCCATAGTATTTCATTAAAACAGATCTGGCTTTTCAATGTATTTCTAAATGCTCAAAAGACATCAAACTCTCATTTTGTCCCAAAACAGGTAAAACCTCAAAAATCTAAGTATAAAGCTGGGAGATAAGCATCCCTAAAGGTCAGGGTAAAAGAGATCAAGCTGCAAAGAAGCAATATGGAGATAACAAGCCCACCTGGGTCATCTTTCTGACACACAGATACACAACCTGCACACACATACATGCGTGCACATACATAGACACACACACACACACACATGCACATCACCATGGTAATCTCTGAGTAGCATTTGGCAGTAAGTGTTCACCAATATAAGACTCATTTTTAAAAAGATACAGGGCTAGCCAAATAGCTCAGCGGATTAAAGCACCTGCTTGGGAAGACAAAGCAGTAGGGGTTCAATCCCTGGTGTGCTGCGCTGCCCTGGCCCTGGGGCGCACTGAGATGCAATTGAGACTGCATATGGTGGCACACTTGTAATCCCAGTGTTTGAGAGGCTGAAAACAGAAGGATCATTACGAGTCTGATCTGTGTAGTGAGACCCTTCAGACCCTTACTAAAAAATACAAATAAAAATAACATAAACAAGAAAAATTTTTAAAAGATACAGGCACATTTACACATGGCACACTAAATACCTAAACACTAAGAAGCTCTGCTTCACGCAGAAAACTTTTCAGTAAGAAAAATAAGGTACAGGGGCCCAGCAGCATGGCTCAGTGGTCTAAAGCGCTTGCTTAGGAAAGCTTAGGCGGCTGCAGGGACTGCAGTTCCATCCCCCGCACCACATGCTGTGCCAGCCCTGCCCTCAGGGCAGGCTGAGCCAGCCATAAAAATAAATAAACAAAAGTTCTGAAACAAGAATAAATAAATAAATAAATAAATAAATAAATAAATAAAAATTATTTTAAAAAGAAAGAAAAATAAGGTACATAACAAGCTAACATGCTACAACTAAAGGTTCATTCCAGAGAACAGCAAAAGCCTAGAGAAGAAAACCAATTGAGACAATGGGTAGAGTCAGAGGACCAGGTGACAGTGTATCTTTGCATATAATTTAGATTACTGAACCATGTGACTATATTGCTTACTTTTAAATATATGACTATAAAGCTTAACAAGTGCCATTTATATTTTAAAAGTGAAAACACCTGGACTCAGAATTAGGATTACACTATATCACCCAGATGAAGTTCACTAACATCCCAAATTGTGGTTTTCTCCTGGATGCACTGAGGGAAAGTCATGAAGATGACAGAAAACATGTAGGTAGGTCAGCAGTGGGCTGGCATGGTGCCCTCCACACAGGTAAATCATTACTATCACCAGCACCACTACAGTTCATATATAATACATAACTGTACTGTCATTATTACTCTAACCAACATGACCTATAAAGACAACTCAAGTTCAGAGTATATTAAATAAGCTCTAGCGGCTGGAGAGATAGCTCCGTGGCACAAGTGCCTGCCGGGCAAGTGCAAGGTCGTGAGTTCAAACTCCAGTACCCCCCCCCCCGAAAAAAAAAGGCTCTAAGCTAGGGAGGCAACTCAGTGATAGAACACAAGTTTAGCATGCATAAGGTTCTAGACTTCATCCCTAGCACTTCTAGCAGCAGAAAACATAGTCCTGGAACCTCCCTGCAAAAGGCAGAAAGGCTTCAGTTGTGTGGATAAACGTCATTTCTCCAGGAGCCCTAGTCTGGGTCCTTAAGCCCTATGCATCTCAGCTTGTTCATCAGTCACTCTGACCCTGACAACATCTTAAACTATTTTAAACACTTTTTAAAAATATAAGTCAGGCTCCAATGGGTAAGGGAACAAGCAAGAGGGTAGAGGAAAAGAGAAAGCATGAGAAAGGAAAAACTGAAAATAAAGCTTTTGCAACTGAGAGGAAGGGTGAAAGGGGGAGGGGGACGGGAAAAGAAAAATCAAGTTATATCATGTACAGATACAAATTCTCTATGATGAATATGAATAATATGTATGTAAAAAATACCAGTAACATTTGACTTTTTAAAAAATCTAAGTCAGCTCCCACCAGCAATAACAAAAGTAAGTCTACATGCACAGACTGAACATCTAGGAGTCTACTAACTAGAATATAGAGAATACTGCTCTAAGGGCCAGGGCACCACTCAGCAGGAAAGTTCTTGCCCACCATGTTCAGGGGCCTGAGTTCAATCTCCAGCATTACAAGAAAAAAGGTCACTTCAGTACATACCTTATGAGAAGTGGGGGAGCTACACAGAGGAGGCATACAGGGAGTAGCCAGGCGGTCTAAATGGGCCATGACGACAACCGCTGTTTGTCTTAAGTCAATGGCAAGCTCACTGTCTTGAGGAAGAGTAAGGTATCTCAGGAAACTCTCATTGGGACTTAGAGGCCCAGATAAAAGCTATATTATGTAAACAAACAAACAATTAGAATGGTGAAGAAAAGTAAAGTTGCACAATTAGCCTCTAACTCCTCTTTACATGTTACTTTTACCTGTAAATTTCATTTTGGCCATGAAATGACAATAGTGATGATACAATTACACTGTCCATCTTTCCATGTATACACCACTGTAAAATGCATACAACACTGACTGGCTATGCATGTGTACATTCACTGAACTGCACACATGTTGACCCCTCTGTGCAGACTCCACAAGGCTTCCTAATATAGCCAAACTACTGCACGACATGCTGTCCCAGGGCCCCACATGAACACAGAACAGGTTCCACCAACAGAGTTTGGCACTTCAACTTTGCTGACAACTATAAATAAAAACATTGCATTTTAATGTGAATGATGCCCACTTTGAAGGAAACTCAATTTTACTGGCAAATTAAATCCTAGCCCTAATAGTTCCAAAAGGCAAAGAAACTTTATCATCTAAGAATGCCAAATAACAGGTAAATAAGGCCAAAGCATTATAAATGCAATGACTTTGTTGCTCCTAAAAAAGACAAAATCCAACATGCACTGTAAAGAGCAACAGTCCTTAAGGGCCCAGGCAAGGCAGACAGCTTTCTACTGACACCACTCAGCCTCCTCATTGGCAAAAGGTGTGGCTGCAACTAAACAGACACAAATCAGGTGATGCACTCATGCTGCCGGGCACATGGGCAGTGCCATCCAGCAATGCCCTGTCCACTGTTCTTTCTGGTATTTAATTTCAAGTGTGTGTTTAAGATTTGAGTATATACTGATAGTTTGTGCTTGTTGATCCAAGTATCTTCTATGAGCAGCACAATGGAAGAGAAAAAGAAAAGAGATCCACTGGCCTGTCCTCAGCAGGAACTACTACTGGGGACAGAAAGAAGACTGCATGTGTGGGTAGGTTTTATCAACAGGAGCAAAAATTTTCCCAATATGGAGATTGCTCAAAACATTGATAACAGAAAGCCCATTTTATCCAACTACCTCTCCTGGCATATTCCAAAAAGAGTTAAAGTTATCATACTACAATGATAAATGTAAACTCATGTTTACAGTGTACAATTCTTAACAGCTAGCCTCAAGAAACAGCCCAGATGCACATCCACTGACAAATGGATAAAGTAAATGTAATACATAAATATAATTGAATTTTATTCAGCCATAAAGCAAGGAATTAATATCATTTAAAGGAAAATGGATGGATACTGATCTCATAATATAAAATAAGCCACACATGGAGAATTAATTATCATGTTTTCTCTAATCTAAGAAGCCCAAAATGTAAATAAATTAAAGAGTAAGGTAAAGGAGACATGGTAAGAAATAGAGGCAGACTATTTGGAGAAAGGAAATCAGGGAAAGCAGGGAGGTGGGGGGGGGGCACTCATGGATCCAAAGTGGTGAAAATACAGTGTATATGTGCCAACTTCTCAAAACAAAGGTAAACACTAACAAAAGAGATTTCCTGCTAGAGCCCCTCCTTTTACAAGGACATGTGGCCTCTTGCTACACCGACTTTAGCCTTAGTCCTATGGCACTACTGCAGGTGCTGATAACTCATAGCTCACACTTTGCTCTTCAAACAAGAATAGGATTTCTATCACCCTTTTTTCTTCTACTAACTCACTCTTTCATGCAAGGGAAAACATGACTTCATTGTACGTTCCACCACATGGATATAGTTTGAGGGCTGAACTCAGGACCTTGGCACTGAGCTACAACTCCATGTCCTTTTTTCATTTTTGTTTATTTTGAGACAAGGTCATGCTGAATTGACATCACTAGTTTTGAACCTGATCCGCCTGCCTTAGCCTCCTGCTGGGATTAGAGACTCGCACCACCACATTTGGCTTTAAAAGATTTTGTGTTGCACTTAATCCCTACTAGGAGATATTAGAAGCCTGGAAACTTAAGAGATGAAACCTTAAGGATGTGATTAGGATTAAATTCATGGCACTGAATATTGGAGGCTTTCTAAGAAGAGACAGATACCAGAAAGACAAACACATATACACCCTCATGTGTTGCCACATGGCGTCCTGTACCACCTTGGGACTGATAACAAGAAGGCCATCACCTGAAACCCTCCTCCTTGTACATCAAGAAAGATGAGCCAAAATAAAACTTTTTCTTTAAAAAAAAAAAAAGACTACCTCATAGTATTTCACTGTAGCCTGACAAAAAAGAAACAGAATCTAAAATTCACTCCCCTTCACAGGCAAGCATAGAACATCAGCTGCTAAAAAGGGAGGCATTAACTCAGTGGTAAAAAAGGCAACATGGTTAATACACAGCAGATAGAACCAACGTTGAGACATTCTCTTCCAACTTGACACACACTATGCAAATGCAGAGTCCAAGGTCTGTAGCTCAGAGTTAACTTTGCCCACTTGCTGCCATACGGAAGAATCCTGATAGCTCAGAGGGTATTTCACCTTGTCAATATAATGTATATCTGACTTCTCATGCCTGCCCTATCTGACTTTTAGCTGTCATCAAATACAAGCACCTCCCAAGACAATCACGTCATGAACATGCATCCTGGCCTTGTTATACCAGCCTAACTCTAACACAGGTAGAATAAGCACACTGCCTAAACAACAAATGCCAAGTGACACTTACGTGTGTGTCCCCCTCAGCCTGTGGTGTATCTTTGCTACAGATGATGCTCTGGAACCTTTGCAGCACAGGAAGCAGGGGGGCACTAGTGCCCTGGGCAGACCGCTCATTGTCCGTTTCCTGAGCCCCACTGTCCCACAGTTGAAGTAACAACAAAATGGCAGACAATATTTGGCTAAAGTAGAAAAAGAAAGATTTATTCTCTAATAAACAGATTAAATTTTTGTATGGCTAGTAAAAAAAAAAAAAAAAAAAAATAGAAACATCCAAGTAAAAGTAAAAGAACATTAAAATAATGCCATGGAAACAATAAAATCCCCAAATCAATACAAAGATTTTATCACTAGCTACCGACTCTGTGCTTATAGGAAACATAAAACCAATTAAGACATTCAAACAGTACTTCTTGCCAGAAATGTCTAGGATCTTAACTTAGTGGAATAAATATAATTATTTGAGAACAACAAGGAGAAAAAAATAGAACAAGTACTAAATATTTAAACTAAGCACAAAAAGGGAAGAAAAAAAAAAAAGCATAACTCAACCTGGCTTTAGAAGAAAGCCGGGACATGGTTCCCTGACAGAAGGAACACACATGTGCTTCAGCCAGGAGCAAATCAATGAAATTCGACACCATGCACATAGGCATCTCTGGGAGCTCTTGGGCCACTCACCTCAGTGTGCCTCGCTGCACAGCCAGTTCCAGCAGAATGGCCAGGGCCAAATGCTGGTCCTGCAGAGGGACTCCTCCAGGACCTTTGGTGCCTGGTGTCCCATGAACATCCCTACAGTGGCAGCAATGGGGACAAGCCATCAGTATTACTGAGAGTAACACACTTAAAATCATATGCACGCATTACCTAAGTTCTCCCTCCCTGGGAAAGACATTTAATATTCAGAATCAGTTTTCTAAGATTTGCTACATAAATTTACTCAGAGATCTTATAATGTGCAATCAATTTAGAAAGGTATGGTTGTGTTGGTGGGGGGCAAGTTACAGGTAGTGCTAGGATTGAACCCACAGCCTCCTTCTTGCATAGCTAAGCAAGTTTTACACTATAGCTACACCCAAGCCCCTGAACATATATATATTTTCATTAAAAGTATTAATGGAGACACTGTATTATACAAGAAAACATAACCCTTTTTTTTTTTCTTTTCTTTCTTTTTTTTTTTGGTATTTTAGGGAAGGATCTATAGGGTGTTCAGAGTATCACTACTAGATCAAACTTGTAGTGATCTGACTGTTTACAGCCTCCCAAGAGCTGGGACTACAGGTGCGCACCACCACACCCAGTCTCTCTTTTTTTTTTTTTTTTTTTTAACGTATTTTAGTACAGGATCTACAGGGTCTCACTACATAGATTGGACTCCTAGTGAGTCTCATTTTCAGCCTCCCAAGCACTGGGATTACAAGAATACACCACTATATCCAGTCTCAATCAATGTCTCAGCACACCCTGGGGGTGGAGTCAGCATAGCATGCTTGGGATAAAACCCCAGTCACCGTGCTCTCACTAAGCAGATGCTTTCGTCCACTGAGCTATCTAGCTAGCCCTAACCTAAATTTCTGAAGCACAAATTAAGTATCATCATTATTCAAAATATAGGTAAAAGAATGTTTGGACGTGCTTCCAGTCTGAAACAAATTCAAAAACCCCAACAAGCCAGCCTGAATGGCATAGTGAGACCCTGTCTCAAAAAGACAAAAAAAAAAAAAGCATAACACTTGTTATAATGATTCATGTTTTAAAAACTAGAAAGAACAGCTATATGCTATAATGTAGATATTAAATACCTCCCAAAGCCTATGTGCTAAAGGCCACAGGGAGAGAGGACGAGGAGAATCAATCCCAGGGCCTCACCTATAGCAGCAAGAACTCTCTCATGGCCCTCCCCAGCACCAGCTTACAGGTTCTGGCCTTCAATCTCAGCTGGTCATTCCCATATTATCTATCAAAACTTCATGTTGATTGTAAACATTACCAAGAGGCACATAATGGCTCACTTTATCAAACTTTTATTAAGTATTACAAAAAAGTCTATACTAAATCATTGAATACAAAAATATACAACAAAGCCGGGCGTGGTGGCGTAAGCCTGTAATCCCAGCACTTGGGAGGCTGAGGCAGGAGGATCAGTGCAAGTTCGAGACCAGCCTGGGCTACAAAAGTGAGCTCAAGGCCAGCCTGAACTGCATAGCAAGACCCTGTCTCAAAAAAAAAGACAAAAAATAAAAAAAAATAAACAACAAAAGCATCTGTCATTTTCCACTCCACTCAATGTGATAGCTTCCTGGATTAAATCAGAGGATCACAGATAATCTAAAAGTTACAGAATCAAAAATGTGGAAGTACAGGGCTAACAGGGTGAAAAGCAAGCCTACTGGGTTTCCTAGCCTAGAGAGGCGCAAGAATGAGACTCAGGCTCAGAGGCAGGAGGGAATGAAGGGACACTCACCCTGTCACGACGGACCTGAGGAACCTGGTTGCTCTCTCTACCACCTCCAGCCACACAGAGGACACCGAGTTCTCATCAAAGAGGGATGCCTCAGGCAGAGCTCGTAGGGCATCCAGGGACTCTTGCAACAGCTCACTGCACAGGTCCGCGTCCTCACCTAAGCACACCTTCAGTCAGAGGAAGCTCGCCAGCCTCCGCCAGTGCTGACTGGAACAGCACCCTTTTCCTGTTGCGCTCCGACCAAGGTGACAAGATACCACTGTCACCTGTCCAAGCCCTCATTTTGCACACCCAAATCTTACAAGACTGCCTCAAAATCAATTCTATATTTGATGACACTCAAGTAGACAAGAGAAGAGTCCAGAAGAGCTTTTCAGATTTCAGTTATTGGGGCTAGGGAGATAGCTCCATGGCACAAGTGCCTGCCTGGCAAGTGCAAGGTCATGAGTTTGAATCCCAGTCCCACAACAACAACAACAAAAAAAAAAAAAAAAACAGATTTCAGTTATTTTGGAGATTTTAGAATACTTACATATATCTTGAGACCTCTCAGAAATGAGACTCAAGCCTACACATGAGTGTTATTTGCTCCACACAAATGCATACAGCCTGAAAAACTATATGCAAGATTTTTAGTGCACCTACTCATCACATGAGGTCAAGTATGGAATTTTCCATTTACAGGGTCATCTCAGTGTCAACAGTTTAGGATTGTAGAGCATTTTTTTTTTTTTTTTTTTTTTTGTCTTTTTGAGACAGGGTCTCGCTATGCAGTTCAGGCTGGCCTTGAGCTCACTTTTGTAGCCCAGGCTGGTCTCGAACTCACACCAATCCTCCTGCCTCAGCCTCCCCAGTGCTGGGATTACAGGCATGAGCCACCACGCCCGGCTTGTAGAGCATTTTAGATTTTAAATTTTTAGGTTTAGTATGCACAGCCTATATTAACACCTTATTCTTCAAGAAATAAATCAGTACTGAGGCATTCCATAGTGATAGCTACTAAGACAGGGTAGGGCACAAACATTTTTTCTTTTTAAAAATGCATTTTTAAAAATAGAGTCAAACACTCTGTTATATACCGATCATTATACAAACAATAAAACTGAGACCAAGAAGGCATACAGGACCATTCCTAGGACATAGGGCTGCAGACTTGACCATGGGAGATAAATCTCCTGATATCTCAGTGAAGAAGAAGACAAGTCTGACACACATACCTGAACGCCAGGCCCTTCGTAAGAATGCAAAGGCAAAGGAAAGCGCTGCTCGGGATCCAACTCTAGCAAGTCCTTCCACACCTCTGCCTATGGGTCGGGAGCTGCAGATACACATGGGGTATAGAACACAATGGTCAGTCAGAGGACCGTAGAAATACCAAAGTAAAGTAACAGATAACATGGGAGAGTGTGGACCATAATGCATCCAATATTTTTTTCTTTACATGCAGGCACATAGCTGATTCTTAGTTTCACTTTTGAAATTTCTTTAATCAAATGTCCTTTGTAAAGGCAAAGTTTCTCTTGCAGAAAAAGAAAACATAGTTCAAAGAATTGAGGAAATGCTAATGAAATAACAACAGGAATGGTGTTCTAGTTGGGGGGAGGCCAACAACAAATAAGTGAGCAATTAAACAGGTAAATGTATAGATAGGAGAAGAGGACAGAGAACATCAGCACCAGGGCCCTCACCCATGGCTACACTCATCTCCAGTCACTGCTATTTTAGATCTACCTGCTGATAGGTCAGAAATCCCTACCCACTTATCACATCCCTTTCCCTCACTTGCAGAGCTCACCTCCTAACTCTGTAGTGTTTATCCATCCTCATGTGTCTTATGAATTGTTTCTGACTTAGAAATGTTAACAAGTCATAATTTCATTTTGCAATTTGTGAAAAAGTTTTATGAATGTCATAAAAATTATCTTGTAAAAAATCAGAAAATGGCTATAATATAAAAATGCATAATATAAACGATCATGTACTTTAAGTTAATTTTATTTTCTAGTGTGATACACAGAATTTCACACACAAACGTAGCATTTCTCCTAAAAACTCAATAAGTAATAATAATAATAATAATAATAATAAAGAGAAATATTACTAAAAAGTTACTGACACAGGATGTCAAGATACAAGGTGACACTGTATTAGAAGTGACAACATGGGGCTCAGAGGGTTCCTGGGCCTGGTGCGCCACTACATGGACACCTACACTCATGGAAGGCCTGGAGAATGGGAAGTGCTAAAGGACTGCTGCCAGCTGCCAGCTGCCTTGAGAAGGGAGTGGGTACCAAGAAGCAGAGGCCTTCCCTTTAACAAGAAAAGTGTCCTGGGTTCAACCTCTAGTACAATAATAATAATAATAACAACAACAATAATGATAGTACCAAGTGTAATATTCAAAAAAACAGTGCTTCAAGTTTAAAGTATGTGTAGGACAATTGCTTCAGAATTATCTATAGCACATGGAATTTCCACTCTCCTTTTAAAAAGGCTTGATAAAATGATAGTATTTTACCATTAAGAAAGTAAGTTTAATTTTTTAGAAGCAATCAAAACTATTCAGATCAACACTAAAACAAAATTTACTTTAGGTATATTTGTGGATCACCAGTTCATTTTGTAGCAGCCCTAATTATTCTATGAACATTGTTAAAGTAAGTTCATTTTCTTTCAAGGAAACTAGTATTTTAAGAATACCTATACACTTAAATTCTGATGTGTTCAGTCTTGGTGTTTGATCTGGCTTGGTTTAAGTACTCCCACTTAACAAAAAGCAGCACATACCTGAGGTCCTAAAGACGGTGCCTGGGAGCCATATTTGTTCTCAACTTGTACTCTATTTACTATGTATGTAACCTTAGACAAGTTGCTTTACATCAATGTACTATAGATTTCTATTAAGTTGAAATACAACCTGCTTCTTTTTGGGGTGGGTGGGGTCACAATGGTCAGAGTGACCATGAACTCACTATGTAGCTCACCTAGGCTGGTCTCCAACTCACAGCAATCCTTCTGCCTCAACCTCCCCAAGTGCTGGGATTACAGGCATGCACCACCACACTCAGCTAACCATAGCATTTTAAAAAGAAAAATGTGTGTTGTATACATGTACTGTATTACAAAATTAGAAAACATCATAGGAAACACTGTCCCCAAAACAAAAAATCCACGTGCTAAGTGGAAAGCAAGGAGGACCACTCCAACATCTGCACTTGGAGAAAGCTATTCCAGGAGTCATGCTGGGCTACGCTCACTCAGCCCTCAGCCTGCACAATGTAAGAACCACTAATTGTCCAGTAAGTGGCTCTTTATTTTACAGATGCCGGAAGAAAATAGCAAAGGCTTGAACCCACTCCCATCCACAAGTCAGTTGCCTAACCATAGCTAGTTTCACAAAAAATATAAAATACACCATGACAGAATAGGCTGAGCAGGCCAGGGAGATAGCTCTGTGGCACAAGTGCCTGCCTGGCAAGTGTGAGGTTGTGGGTTCGAACTCTGGTCCCGCAAAAAGAAAAAAAGAACAGAACAGGCTGAGAAATGAGGAAAGGAAGGTGATAGAAATTACAAGGTATCATTCCACATCTCCCTGAATAAAAGGGACAAAACTACTACTGACAAGGATGTGGAGAAACTTACACTCACAAATAACTGGTGAACATGTAAAACACACAGTGACTCATGGAAATAAGTGTGGCAATTTCTTAACTTTAAATCCAAGACCCAGCAATACTACTACTCCACTACTCCTGGGTATTCTTCTGTCTCAGAAGAAACTTAGCATGTACATACACAAAGACCTCTGTCTGAACTGTCACTAGAGTTTCGCTTGTAATATTCCAAAACTGGGAGACAAAGCAGTCATGCATCTGCACCATGGACTGCTATTGAACTAAGACGACAAATGCAAAAAATTAGAGAAGAATCTCAAGGGAATGATACTTAGTGAAAAAAGCCAATCTCAAAAAGTTAGAGATTAGTGGTCGCCATTAAGGTAGGTGATACTTAGTGAAAAAAGCCAATCTCTTGGGGCCCGGCGGGATGGCTCAGTGGTCTAAAGCGCCTGCTTGGGAAAGCTTGGGTGGATTCAGGGACAACGGTCCCCAGCACCACATGCTGTGCCAGCCCTGCCCTTGGGGCGAGCTGAGCTGGCCATAAAAATGAGTGAATAAACAAACAAAGGTTCTGAAACAAGAAAAAAAAAAAAGAAAAGAAAGGGCACTTAAAAAAAAAAAGAAGAAGAAAAAAGCCAATGTCAAAAAGTTAGAGACTAGTGGTCGCCATTAAGGTAGGCAGAGTAGGAAAAAGGTCAGTGAGCATACAAGATACACTGCCACTGGAGAAAGGGTCCTACAGCCCAAAGCTGGTATGGTGTAAAATCTGTTCATTCCACGGAATTACTTTTGGTTTTTGGTTCGGATAAAAGGGGCCCTTGGTTACATACAGGGCTGTGGTTGGCTGCCCTGAACAAATTTCCAGTGTTCACCATCTGACATAAGGCTTAGATATTCTTTTTTTTTTTTTTTTTTTGTCTTTTTGAGACAGGGTCTCGCTATGCAGTTGAGGCTGGCCTTGAGCTCACTTTTGTAGCCCAAGCTGGTCTCCAACTCGCACCAATCCTCCTGCCTCAGCCTCCCAAGTGCTGGGATTACAGGCGTGAGCCACCACGCCCGGCCTAAGGCTTAGATATTCTAATGGCTGTTGATCAATGCCTCAGAGGGAGTCAGCTGATCTTACCAGATATCCACAAATTAAAAATTACCTGGAAGTGTGTCCAGGTAATAAAAGAATATCAGGCAGGAAAAACAAACAGAGCAACTAAACTACTGAGGCACAAAATATCCTCTAACTATTCCCTGCATAGATAATAGAAGAAAACAAAAAGGATACAATGTTGAAATTCTATTTTCAAATCTAGACTTAGATATAAATCTTTGGCTACCACAACCACTGACAGAAAAATTATTGTAAATAATGACACAGCCAAGTATGGTGACACATTCCCTGTAAGCCCAGTACTTGGAAGGCTGAGGCAGAAGGATCGCTGTAAGTTCAAGGCCAGCCTCAAAAGGCCAAACACAAAAATAAAAAATAATGGCCCAAAATATGGAACATTGTCTGTTACTCCATGAGTAGGCTAATAAAGCCAGTCTCCAAATTACACAAAGCACAGAAATAGGGAAAATTAAAATTTCATGTGGTGAAAAATAGGACATCGAAACTCTTAAGCTTTCCTTTTTAAATAGCTTGAATTTTATAGTAAGCGGTCATCAGAGTCCTTTCTTTGTTTTATCATTACCTTTTCTTGTCCATGGGAGGCTGAGAAACACTGTTGCTTTTCCACTTCACCTTGACACTCTCCTGAAACACACTTCTGTTCAAGGCAATGAAATAGCGCTCCAGGATCACCAGCCTCTGCTTGAGT
>PVJA010038563.1:0-19689 GCA_004027025.1 Myocastor coypus
ATTTTGGACCTAGCCCTTCAAGGTCAATAAAGACCCAGGATATAAGAGAACCTGTGCTGTAATATCCTATAACTCAGAGGTGTCCCAAATTTCCTGGTCAAGGAGATTATGGGACCTCAGAGGAAAGGGATGAATGAACTATAGTGCGTCTAAGGAGAGTCACCCAGAGAAAAACATTCTCTCAGGCTTTCACAGAAAGTAAAATGGCCAAGCAATGGCCGTGACTCGTCCCGAAGGCTAACACTAACAACAGTTCTACAAAGTACTGTCTATGGTCTCAAATTTAATCCTGAGGGGATTTGACCCTGGCAGATACAAAAAAAAAAAAAAAAAAAAAAAAAATGTTTAGTTATACAGGTCTTGCTTCGAATTGCCCTTGACGACCCAGCAAGAAAAAAAAAAAATGGTTAATTACAATGCATGGAACAGAGCTAGACTGGTGAGATGAGCTTTAAGAGGCTTAGATTCAATAGCCTCCAACATCACAAGCTTCACTGGTAGCCCACTGCTATTGTAGAACATTTGACTGTGTATGTATCTGCTTCCTCTTAGTCCAAAGAGAAGTATATTCTTTTCCTTGTTTTTTTTCTAAGCAACATCAATAGGGAGGTGGGTCATGCCCACACACTGTACTCTGTAGAACGATTGTGAGGACAATATGCAATATGTCAACTTTGAAAGAAAAGAAGGGGGAAAAGAAAAAAAAAGTAATGTGGATTTAGAAAGGTTAATGTTTAATTGTTTGATCAGTCTTATATACCTATATGTATTAATCTAAACTGATCTGATGATGAAAATATGTAATATAACCATTGTTAAATTTAAACAATAAAAAAATTGAAAAAAAAAAAAGACTGTGGTATTTGACCCAGTCTCTTATTTTCAAGTACTGCTCTTGTGAGAGAGAATGACAGTAACTGAGTTTACACCAGGAGCAGTACACACCAAAAAGACAAGAGTGACATGCATTCCAAGCATAATTTTAGTGTTACATTGTGGTATAATCAATATGATGAACCTTTTGAAGGTTCTTGAGACCAATATCTGATTCATCCTGTGTACATAAGTGCATGGTTTTGCTATTGATATGTTTACTCCTTTACCTGCTTCCAGTCACTTAGTTGTTTAATCGATAACACATTCAGCTGTGTTATGCCCTTAAGTTCTTATTTTCTTCTTTAAAGTTCTTATATTAGGGAGACTATACGATATTTACACATACAGGTCTGGTGTATTTCACTAATGAGTATATGTTCAATATACATCCACTTATATTTGAAGTCTTCAAACTTATTATTCTTTATGGATGAGTAGTATTCAAGTTAAAAATTCTTAAAAAAGGAAGAATCAAGCTGATATAACTGGCCCATTGGGGTTCAGATTTCAAGCTCTGTATTTTTTAAGGAATATATATTAAATTTTGTGCTTTCTACTTTTCTTTAAATGTCTTTTAGCATTTATATGGTAGATATCTTAATCTATCATAGCTCTAGATTTCTAAACTTAATGTATACCTTTATGAACATAAAATATTTACATGCTTCCTAAATAAACTGCTTTATGAAAACCAATTATTTGTCTGAATCCATGTGATTCTCAATTATATTTAGACCTACATTCCACTTATTAACTTTGTTATGCTCCTTCTCAATACACTTAGGATATAAAGCAATACTTGGAAGCCTTTCTTCCTACAGAAACTACTTAATAAATTATATAGTGCGTTTCATATATTAGTGGACCAATAAGGCTACAGTCAGGACTGATTTAGTCAGGAGAATGTTTATAAATCAGATTAGTTTATAAGTCCGACAGAGTGAGCTTTATACACCTTCGACAAAATACGAAGCATAAAAATCCAAATAGAGTAGATAAGCTGCTTTTGCTTTTACAGTTGGCCTACAACTTCCACGATCTTTTAGCACCCGCAAATGTTGCTCACATGCAGTCCCTGCTTATCTGTGAAAGTTCGCAACTTGAATATTTGAGCATCTATATGTTAGGGATTTACTGTATTTTGAAAACTCACCACTGCTAAATATGGTAATCTAATCTGCAGTGTACTCATTTAACAGAGGGGCTCAGAGTCTTTCAAACAAAATTGGTAACTCGTTACCTATAAGAAAATCGCTAGACAGCGCTACTATTTGTAACCTAAAATACTATGTGCTTAGCCACATACAATCTGTTCAGGCTTTTTCAAAGAGTTGATGCTGATACCTTTATTGTAATGTTAGGAAATATATTAGCCAGGCTTCTCTACCCATCTTGCTTTACTTGGATTTTATGGGAGGTTTGTTCTCCTCTCTATGCAGAAGAAAGTAAAATGGAAAATGAATGTATCATTTATTTTGTCAGTTTAGAGAACTGGTCTAAAAAATTCCACTATCATACAAAACTGTGATTTTGCTTCACCATCCCTGATAAGACAGAAAAATATACTCTCCCTTTGTGCCACGAAGAGCCAGCTGTACCTGGATGAAAAGCTCCTTGGATACCATACCTTCTGGCATTTTCTGGGTGGACATGAGATTCCTTTCCCTTCATTCCTTCGGGTGCACTCTAAATGAGTTCTGAGTGATCAGGACTGTCATTGAAATCGTTGGGTGCTAACGATTTCTGACAAATATATCAGAAGTGTCAATGCATAGTAAGGCATGTGCTCTAAAATATACACCTGTGATGTGTGTATATGCACAGACATTATAACCTCCCATGAAATATCTGAGGTGCTCTGTCTTTGCATCCCATCGGGATGGTTTTAGCTTTCATCTTTCCTTTAGGAGTGCCTGGCACTAGTGACTTACGGCTGCATCAGCTTATACTGAAGTGCGCTCTGCCCCTCCAAAAGAAGCAGCAGCTCATCTTCTCTACAACACCTATCCACCTGCAAAACCACCAAGAATTCTGACAGTCACAGTCACAGTGTCTTTTGAAGGAATCCAGGTTGAAATTATGCACCTGGTAAACAGAAACTTTCAAGCATATAATGGAGCCAGACTGGGTAATCTGTCTTAAGTGATTTTTTTTCTATGTATAGTGACAATGAATTAAAATTCTGGATAATGTGGCCCATTCAATTAAATGAAATTATAATATTACTTATTTAGAAGTCAACTGGTTTAAAATGATTTGTTTGTCCAGAATTTTTTTCTTTGAGTTTTAACAATTTAGTTTGAGAAATTGAACACAAAACAGTCAATATGTTTGATATTTTGGTTTCTTTTCTTTTCTTTTCTATTTTAGGAAGGGTCTATAGGGTGTTCAGAGTCTCACTATTAGATCGACTGGTAGTGATCCACCTGTTTACAGTCTGCCAAGAGCTGGGATTACAGGTGTGCGCTTCCACACCCAGGCTCAATTGCTGTTGTAGTGCGCCCCTGGGACGGGGCCAGCACAGCAGGCTCGGGGATCAAACCCCTGAAATAAACTCATCTTTTAGTTTGGTAAATGAAAAAAATATTTTAGTTTCTTCTATGAAACCTTTTTCCATAAATATATAACACTAAAAATTGTTCCCTTGTGTTATCTCTTTTCTAATCCTTCATATTTGCTTTTTATTATATTTCATAATTATTGAATAAATAATATTTCATAATGAACTTCATAAAGTCTTACAGTTCATATATATTCAGATATACTAATTCAAGAAAAAACTTTTTTCTACTAATGCACTTAAGAATACCAATCCTATGGGCATTTCCTTGATCGTTCTGGTAAGAACCAAGCACAGTTCTTGTAATATCAGCTTGAAAATAACTCTGTGTTATGGTCAACTTCACCTCCAATGGATCGTGTCCATAAATTTAGACATCCCTAATACCTCTGGCTATAGATTGGTGTTTGACAAATGTGACACCATTGGAGGTCCATTAAACATGTGCCCCACATTAGCTGCCATCCATTAGACACCCCTTGACTCACTGATAGCTTCTTGTCTCTTTTAAATCTCTTTTGCCTATGATTGAATAAGCTGGAAAACAATACTTGAATACACTCTGATTTTGCATCAGATGCTTAATAACTATTGTTTAAATATGTTTCAGCAAAATACTGTAAAATGTCCATTTCCAGGATGACGATCAATATTTCACCCACAATCTTTGCAGCTGACTTTTTATAGCACAAACATCTGGCCATGATATTTCTATTGAGTTCTATCAGTTGAGCTGCCCTAGTTCAATAAGACCATGTTTTCCAAGGTTTTGACTTCTTTTCTATGTAATTTTTAAGCACTCTCTTCAAGCCACTCTTAGAATGTTAGAATCATCGCTTGTTTCCCCCATTGTCTGTCTCTGTCTCTGTCTCTGTCTCTCTATTTCTGTCTCTCTTTTTCTCTCTTTCTGTCTTTCTCCTTCTCACATGCACACCATTAGGTGCAAATTGAGTCTACTCTATAGTTCTTCTGCACAACTCTTTCTTTCCCTTTCTATATTGGTGCCTCCTCTGTGCACTTAGTCTTTAATCCAAAGGCCTCAATAACTATCCCATTATTCTCTCCCTGCCTTGTTCTCCTGTGATCTCACTTAGCCTTAGAACTCTTTTCTCACAGTAAAAGAACTGTATGAAACCTTCATTGATTTTTAAATCTGAACTTCTCGAGTAAGTCTTAATATATGGCAGTTATAAACTTCCTCGGAATAAACTTTTGCTCGTTGATCTGATGGATAAATAGCTAAGAAATAATTCCTCCCTTACATGTCTTAGGAAACAGCTGGACAAGTCAAACTCAGCTGTTTTACTTTGATGGAGGAGAAGATTGATGTTTCATGGCAGCCTGCTGACCTAAAATCTAGAGACTTGGAGGCCCCTGGAGTTAGGGCAGTAGAGATCTGCTAGGCAAACATGGTCACCCCTAGAACCATAATCTGGTCAGAACCTTTAAATCACTATAGTGATAAATTGCCAGAGGCTCAACATACACTAGTGGAGAAGAAAACTTACCTCCTTAGAGCACATCCCTACCTTGGGGAATTTATTTCAAGTGCTTTTATCCACCAAGTTCTCACCCTGAAGATACAGGAAAGAAAAAAAACCTTTCCCACTTTGACAGGGGAGAGGGAAGAATAAACAGTCTGATACATCCTCAGCTTAGCAGTGAATTTGAGTGACTCTGCTTTCATACCGGGAGACTTTGGTACCAAGCGCAGCAAATACATTGGCACATGGGGACAAAAACACTTGCTAAATGCAGAGGAAATATGTTGAGCTGCTATACACTATGACAATTACAAACTTAGAGTACCTAAGAGACGGTAAAGATGCTGATATTTAGGATGCCTGTGCCTGTGGATGGCTGTGAAGACTAGAAGACAACCTCATTACTATATGTAATTAGTCGAAGTATTTTTCACTGTTGGATAACTCAAAAATAATACATCTGCTCAATTTGTAATCCAGTTTGTCCCAAAGTTTAAAGAAATAGTTAAGTCCAACAATATATTGTATTGATATATATTTATGATACATTGTGATTGTGTACATCTTGGGGCATTGATACATAGACCCATCATATCATCCTAATAATTTTTATTTGTTCTTCCCGTCACATCTCTCCCCTTTCCCCTACCCCAGATCTGTGTCCAGTCTCCACAAATCCAACCTCTCTGTTTCTTATCATCAACACCTACCATTTAACATTCTGTGTCTGATTTATTTCATTGAGCATTGACTTTTCAAGAAGTGTCCATTTGCCTACACATGACTGAAATTTACCCTTCTAAGTTGTATTTATCCTGGCTGAGTTGTATCTGAGAGAGATAATGCACATAACTTGTGTTATTAGAAACTACAATCTTTAGCAAGGATTGGTTTATGAAATGACATGTTTCCTGCATTATCTCAGACTGATTACAAATGTTTCTGTTCCTAGTGAATAGGAATAGAAATTTGTTTTTTTTTGTAACTGAATTCCTTTTCAAATGTCAGACACCTCTATTAGGAAGTAAATCTCAAGACAAAAATCTAGTAAGGGGTACAGTTGAAAGATTTCTGTGACTTTTGGCTCTGAAACACATGTTTGCATTAGTGACTGTGACACATGGATGAATTAACTACAATAATCTTTGATGACTGTATCCTTCGAAATTCTGAAGTAGAGGTACACGCAAGTGCAGACATGGAGATTCCTTAATCTTTTGAATAAATCCTAATTTGAGCAGTCTCATATTTTCTATATAATATCTACTCTTTATATTACCCATTTAAGTATATCTTTTTTTTTTTTTTGGTCTTTTTGAGACAGGGTCTCACTATGCAGTTCAGGCTGGCCTTGAGCTCACTTTTGTAGCCCAGGCTGGTCTCAAACTCACACTGATCCTCCTGCCTCAGCCTCCCGAGTGCTGGGATTATTAAGTATATCTCAGTTACATTTAGGCAAACATTATTTAATTAAATTTATGGCTCTTCATTATTATTGTTTTGTTTTTGAAACCAGGGTCTTAGGTCCTTGAGGCTAGTGCAAAATTTCCTTTAAATTGCCTGACAAATCTGTCATAACATATGGATTCAATTGTATTAATTTAAGAGAGCTGATACATTATATTTGTAAGCGTTTACAAGTGATACTTTCTCCAAGATTAAGAATTTGGTCAGTAGGGTCATTCAAACTAGTCTATTAATTCACCTATTGAAGACTTCAAGTGACCATAAAATTGTATCAGGGTCAGGAATAGAGCTCAGCAGCACAAGCACTTACTTTGGAAACACAGGGCTCAGAGTTTGACCCTCAGTATTTCAAACAACCCCAAAATTAACGATAAAATCGACCATGTGAAATATTTCTACTGTAATGAAAGCTACATAAAATACTTAAAATATTTACATCTCCATACTCTTTTATTTCTAATATATAGGAAAAAACGACTTCTCTCATATTATCTGAGGAGTTTGCACATGATAATTTTTTCATGTATTAGAACTCTTTCAGAAAACAAGTAAGAGAAGTCTGAAAGCTTTCCTCCGGGCAGGTCACCAGGTCCTGCATCCACACCCCTCCAAAGGCACCCAGCGTTGTGTTGAGCCTCAACTCTAAGAAAGCAAGGAAGTGAAGTGAGGAATTCCACTCCGGTCACTTTCCAGCAGGTTTTGTGTGACAAACTGCAGGAGAATTTACCTACACTCAAGCTACCAAAATCGTCCTTGACAAACAGAAGCATTGTATATCTTGAAAAGAGAAACAAAGTGTCAAGTCATAGGTTTTTAAATGCAAAAAGGACTTAAAAAAAAAAAAAAAAAGGTAACTATTCAGTATGCTTCTCTCCTAAATAGGTCATTATACTTCAAGCAATTCTTTTGGTAAGAAATGCTTTATTCTTCTTTTTAAAAAATTCTGGCATAATCACTAAGAATTTCAATAACTTTATTATTTGCATTTCAAATTGCCATTGAAGAAAGAAAGCGAAGTTAATTTCAGCAGCCATAGCTACAAAGAGGAGCTGGCATGGAAGTCGTGGCTTTACCTGAGCTGATTCTCTATTAATTTTTAATTTCTTCAGCCCCAACGGGTTTCACCCCCAAACACATCTTAAATTCTCCTCTGCATTTAAAGAAGAACAAATAAATGTTGAACTCAGGAGGAGACATGAGGATCCATGCACATTTCTACAGAGGAAGAGAATAAACACCAGGTGGTTATTTGAGTGTAAATAGATTGATACAGCTACTCATTTCAAAAATACTAACTTTATCTGCAAACAGCAGATACAGACAAGCATGGAAGCCTGATAACACGGATACAAGGTAGAGACAAATGCTATCAGCAATCTCGTGCATTAGAAATGCGGGTCCTCAGAGTTGCGCTGACACCACCACAGTAAATACAAACCGTGTGCTATTATGAAGATGTTTCATCAAACTCAGGTTTTCTTCCAGATATAAAGATACCTTTAAAAGCTTAAACATTAATACACAGATGGTCAGTAGTGATCTCACTCATATACACGTTCAGATTCAGTGGGTCTGTGGTACGGCCCAAGAATTTGTTTTCCTTGTAATGTCCTATGTAGCACGGAAGTACATTGGGGAAAATATGCTTTCACTTGGCAAGTGTTATGGTACTACCCCCGGCCTATAAGAGAAGACCAGTAATCCATACAATGTTTTAAAGTTATTTCTTTACACAAAATGGCATGCTTTTGATAATTGCTTAGATGCATAACTGGGTAAAGTTCACACTTATAGTCTTATATTTTGATGCTTTTTGTACTATGTAGAGAAATCTATTTCCTTCAGTGTCTCATGGTGTAAAGTTTAATATTCGGCATCAACTTAACTGAATTGAGAGCCATGTGAAGAAGTGATTGGTGTGCATACTTTTGGTTGAGTCTACGTGAGTGTTCCCTGGATGCACGGGTGACCGAACGGAGAGAGGAAGCCCTGCCCTGGGAGTGGATGGCACCATTAAATAGGCTGGGAACCAGGGCAGAGAAAAAGAGGACAAGCACAGTGCCCATTTCTTGAGTGGGCACATTTTTTGTTTGTTGCTGTTGCACACAGACCTCACACTCAACAGTCTTCAGCCTTGAACACAGATATGCACTGACAATTTTCTAGGGTGTTTTCAGGCTCTTGCCTGGAATTCAGCCCACATGATTGGTTCTTCTTGCACTGAGGATTCCATATTTTTGGACTGGGTAGCTACTACCTGGCTGGCTTCTCCACGTGCGAAGCGTCGCTGTGAGATTACCTAGCCTGTGATCAATAAAGAGGAGATAGTAAATTCTATAAGCAGCTATAGAATTCTATCGATTCTATTTCTCTGGAGAACTGTAACGAATACACAAATGCATTGTTTGTATGATAAAACAAAAGCTGGGTTCCTTTGCAAGGAAACAACCTTGGGATCTCAAAGTGTCTGACAGTTGGATGCTAATTCCTTTGTGTACTGGCAAGAATCACTTTCGGCTCCCTATCTTGAGTTTGCCTTAGCACATGCTTCATCGTCCACTATTATATGTGGCAACACAGATATTCTGACAAGTAAGAACTCATTGATATCAGAGTCGACACCTCTCTCTAATAGATATGAATATATAAAATTAAGATAAATCATTTTTCAGGGCTGGGCAGATAGCTCTGTGGACTATAGCGCCTGCTTAGGTAGCGTGCAGGGGCTGGGGTTCCATCCCTGGCATTTCCTGTTGGTCCTGTTCCTGGTGCACTCTGAGACAGAGACTGAGACTGGGTATGGTGGTGCACACCTGCAATCCCAGAGCTTGGGAGGCTGAAAACCGAAGGATCACTATGAGTTGGATCTACTCAATGAGACCCTATACTCAATACATTGAACAATTAATTATAATAAATCATTTTTCTATTTATTTATTTATTTATTTATTTATTTATTGTCTTTTTGAGACAGGGTCTCGCTATGCAGCTCAGGCTGGCCTTGAGCTCACTTTTGTAGCCCAGGCTGGTCTCGAACTCGCACCGATCCTCCTGCCTCAGCCTCCCGAGTGCTGGGATCACAGGCGTGCGCCACCACGCCTGGCATAAATTATTTTCTTGACTTAAACATATTTGACCAATTTCAATGTGGCCCCTGAAATGTGTAAAGAAACACATAGGTTATCCTGAGCATGAAGCAGTGCTCTTAGTTCAGAGGCAAAGATGGAAACCTTCATGGAAGAGTGGCGATGGTTGCATAGAGCTCTGAGCTGAAATGGGTGAGGCTCCTACACAGGGTATGCCATGACTGGCTGGAGAAACCCAAGCAGTGCTCCAAGAGTTTGCATGCCAGGCTTGGCGAGGTAATGCAAGTCATTTGGTGGCTGTGAGGGAAAAAGAAGAGAAGAATATGAAAGGTGCAGAAGCAACAGAAGACAGAATTTCAGGAACGGAGATTTGTATTTTATTCAGGTAGTAAAGAGTCACCATTGAGTTAAATAGGGTAAGGATAATGATGAGATTATTTTTCCCATAGATCCTTTATCTGCCTTCATTTCAAGGTTATAGAAAACTAATTTGTCCCATCCAATGTACATTTTTTTCCCAGCCTCTCCAGAGAATGTTGCTTGTTGGATGGGCCCATAATTATAAATAATGTAGAGACATGTACTGTGTATAGTTGTATAACATAATAAAAACCAATAATTATATATATATATATATATACATGTATATGTGTGTGTGTGTATACATATTTACCTTGTATAGATGACATTTTAATTTCTTAAAAATGAACTGCATCCAATAATGTTATTTTCAATATTATACTTGGAGTGTTTCTGGACAAAAACATGCAATGTTAACTCATACAGAAGTTACTGAAACCCTTACCATGTGCTAAAATTCTATTGATAGTCTTCTTTTATTTCTTTTTTTTTAATCTGAGGGATGGGTTCACAGGGTGTTCAGAGTCTCACTACTAGATTGGACTCATAGTGATCCACCTGTGTATGGCCTCCCAAGAGCTGGGTTTATGTATTTTAGCCAGAAATCAGGCCTGGCACATGAGTGAGATCTCCCTTGTCCTTCCAGAAACACGTTTGATCCAAAAACCAGGCCTGGCATATGAGGTAGACTGCTGTGGGGCCACCAGAAACCCACTCAACCCAGCAACCAGGCCCAGTGCACTCAGTGTGGAAAACTGCCTTATAACTCCCTGTTGAGAAAATACAGAGAAGACCCATTGAGTGATGTAAGAGCAGAACATCTTGCCCAAGTGGCATAGCAGGTTTGTCTCCAAGTGCTGCAATAGGGAGAAGTGGATCTTAGCAGCCAGACACAAGCCACACCCAAATGGACAACTTTGAACTTGGTAGATCTGGACCTGGTGCTAAGGTAAGAACTCTACCAAAGTTCTACACAAAAGGGCAGAAACAAGACTGTACATAATGACTAAGGGAAGGAGCAAAATTCACTCTCAGGCCCCAAGCCCAACCAAAACAAATATAGGAGACAATACCATAGAAGAAATTATAAATCACACACCTGAAATCTCTGAAATAATAGCATTCAAAGTAAGAAACAACTTCAGAAAGTATAGAGGAAATCAGATCAGAAATAATTTCTGAAGTAAAAAAAAAAAAAAAAACTATAATAAAAGAAGTACTAAATGCTCCTAAAGACAATGATAAAAAAATAGAGAAGAATAGAGAAATGATAGAATCCTTGAATGAGCAATATAGCGAAGTAATAAAATGTATGAAGCAAATTCACAGTGCTATACAGGAACTTAACACCTCAATCACAACCTGGCAAAATCATTTCAATGAAAGTGAACATAGACTTTCAGACCTTAAAGACATCATAGCAGCTTGTGAAGAGGTAAGAAAAGATCTTTTAATAACAACTAGGATGCAAGGAAAAAATAATCCAACATCTGCAAGATGTTGCAAAGGTGAACAACATAAGACTTATAGGCATCAACTAGAAAGAAGGAGTCAATACAAATGATGTAAAAAGAATATAGGCAGAAGTAATAGCAGAAAACTTGCCAACTATGGGGAAACAATTTTACATTCAGGTAATTGAAGCATATAGAACTCCAGATAACAACAACTCAATTAAAACCATACCCAGACATATAATAATCAAGATCCCAGAAATTCAGCACAGGAACAGTATACTAAAAGTTGCTAGACAAAAGAAACAGATCACATTTAAACACATTAGAATTACAGCAGATTTCTCTTTACAAACCATGAAGTCAAGAAGAGCATGGAGCAAAGCATTTCATGTCTTACAAGAAAACAAATTCCAACCCAGACTGATAGCCTGCAAAATTATCTTTCAAGTTCAATGGAGAAGTGAAATACTTCCAGGATGAAGAATAAGTAAAGAATTTCATTATGACAAAGACAACTCTGCACAGTTTACTAAAAGATATTGTAGATATTGATCAAAATGACCACAACTCCATGAAGGAGAATGGAATGAACCTACGAAATAGGGCAAACAATTAAACACAGGAGAAAAAGAGGTATACAAAAGCAGTCTTTCAGCTATTCTTTTGTATATAGCAGCAGAATATGTCCATCAGCATATTCTACAAATGGACTTCTCCTGCACCCTATGAGTCATGATTCTGTCTAGGTCTACAGGGTGGATATTAAGGAAATAGCAGTAGCTCAGTCCCACGAGTGACACTTGGCCACCAGTAAGCGTCACGGACATTGTCTGTGTCCACAAAATACTAGAACTGTGTGCAATATCTTGTCTCCAAACTGTTAGAAGTTCTGATCATATATTTGCAATTCCAGTATTTATGTTATGTTTTATTATTAGTAATTCTTTACTACTGTGGAAACTTTTTCTTAGTTGATATCTTTTTATATATGCACCTATTCAAATACTATGCAAGTACTCTGAATTGATTACAGATTCATACATATGATACAGAATATTCTGGCCTCTAAGTTGTACTCATGATTTGATTTAAATTTTGGAACATTGTTTTGAAATATTTAATTAATTAATATTTAATTAATTTTCTGAATATTGTTTAATATACTTTTTGTATATTACAATTTACTTATAAGACATGATACATTTTCTTCTAGTATTAGAAACTTTAAAAAGAAAGTATATATATACATACATATACATATACATATACATATACATATGCACACAAGAGAGAATGAATTACAGATATTTGGTCTTAGTTCATTGAGAATAAAAGTTTGTACTAATATTGTTTAGCCAACATATCAGGTTTGCACCTTGTCCTGTGAGTAACTGCTAGGAAGAGAATAATATGCATGGTGTTAATTATTATAACCAATTGTTTCATGACTATTTTACCTTTTTATCTTTCTTCTCATTAAGATGAATAAAAATATACAGCTTAAATAAATAAATAAATAATTCAATTAACAACAAGAACAACAAAAAGAGCTGACATTACAGGTGGGTACCATCATGTCCAGTCTCAATTACCATCTCAGCATACCTCAGGGGGCAGGGTGAGCATGGCAGACCTGGGGATCAAACTAAGTCATGCTTCTCCCAAGGTATGTTTCCATGTCACTTTCTTTGGACTAAAGTATAAATCTTCTGATTCGGTCCTTTTAAAAAAACCCTAATTTTAAATTGCATAAGAGATGAACTTGGTGTGCTATTTAGATTTTATATTAATTATGAAAGAGTCTAGAAATATGTCCATAAGCAAAATATTATAAAAACTTCTCCAACCATTATTTAAGCAAATTTAAAACTACATCTACTGTGAAGATGTATGCATTGAATTTCTCTCTTTTTTTATAGGATCATTTATAATTGCACCCCGGAGAGTGCAGTCAAACACACATAGTCCAATACAAACAGTGCAAAAGATCTGTCCATACAGTAGAGACCCAAAGAATTCAGCTGAGGACTTGAAACTAGCAGCAATGTTCTCAACTAGTACAGTTGAAGACCCAGAGCCCACGGCAATGTCCTCAACAATTCCAACTGGAGGCCTAAAGCTCACAACAATGCAAAGTTCTACATTGCAAAGGCCCAAAGATCAGTGGTAGAAGCTAGAGGGTCTGCACCAGTGGGAAGAATGATCTGTGCCAGCAGGCTGAGGGATCTGAACTAGAGCCAGGAAACACTGCTCAAAGTAAGGACCAGAGCTCCCCCAAAGTGAGCTGCAGCCTTCTCAGCATAACAAGATACCTACCACTGCCTATGATGAGAACAGTTGAGTTCATATCAGGAAAGAAAGTGGGACAAATTTCTCCAGTAAATCCATCAATCCCCCCTTGTCCTCTTCACTTCTCCTTTCTATCCAGCTGACAACAATCCTCCGGTGGGCCATGAATACACAACGCTGCGCTGATTCAGTTCAGCTCGATGTTATAAGTTGACCATCAGTTGTCAATCCATCACAAATGGCCAGGATGTTGACCATTTTCTCATGTCTTCATTGGCCATTTGTACTTCTAAGAAGTATCTATTTATTTTAGTTGCCAGTATTTTGATTGGGTCTATTCAAGATCACAATGCCCAGTATACTATTATTATTCCCTAAAACAAGCAAACAAACAAAGTAGCATGTGAAGAAAATGTTGTAAGAATAGCCCAAAAAAGGAGTTAAGATTTTATAAATCATTTTACAGATAAGATATTAAAACAGTAACACAGCAGATGAGAATTCAGATTCTATGGTAAGGTAACATCAGCTCACATGGCATGAAGGCATCGAGTCAGAGTTCCCCAGATGACGCACACTGTAAAGCAACAGCAGGGCAAATGGTGCTGCCAGATGCCACTGAGTTTCCATTGTGAGGGCTCCTCAGTATGGTAAGCAGTGCATGCAGCTTTAGTAATGGTATGGGACAAATTTCAACTTGCTTGGTGTAGTCGGTCAATTTATGAGCTACGGCTGAGAAAAGCTGTGTTTTGAAGCATGCTGTAAAGCATCCCTCACAAACAATGCATTCCACTAAAGTTTTCAGATCTTCTTGCATCAGATTCCAGTTTTCTTAAGAAGGAAATTTTGATGTCTGGAAGGATACCTCAGTGGTCTAAGTGTGTGCCTGGCAAGCACAAGGACCTAGGTGTGAACTCAGGTATCACATGCTGTGCAGGCCCCGGAATTTCAGGCATGCCATGCCAGCCGTGAAAGCCAGGCATAGTGGTACATGCCTGCAATCTCAGTGTTGGTGAGGCTGAGACAGGAGCATCACTATGAGTCCAAGCTGCATAGTGAGACCCTGTAATCCCAGCACTGGGAAGACCGAGGCATGAGGAGCACTAAGAGTCTGAACAGCATAGTAAGACCAGTTACTGGAGGTTTCAGTCCATACATAGCTATCTCCAAGGTAGAGTGGCACATGGCAGAGAGCAGAGAGCAAAGGGCTGAATATCTCAACATCTTGCAGAAAAGTAAACCCACTAAATTGATTTTTTAAACATATGAATGTGTGTATTCCCTATACAGTTAGGGTGGCCTGGAATGTTTGAAAATAAGTGACAAGAATCAGAATATACTTTCTACTTGATATTTCAATACGTACTTTTTAAAAGTAAGTAAAATTGTTCTTGATAAACAAGTCTTATGACATCTAGCAGAAGCACAGTATTAACAAATCTATAATAGTAATATAAGCAATACTATATAATTTACATGCCATATTTGTTTTTGTCTTTGTTGACTTTTACATTTACAAATCAGGTTACATGCTGCTTTATGGAAGTTACATGCTGGTTTATGTATGTTACATTTATTAAACATCTTTGAGTTTCTAAAGCATTTAGTTTTTGCTTATAACATCAGCTGTCTTCCTTATAGCTTTTGAGTTATGCTGAAGTGACAGGCCTGGAACTGCCGTAATTTTAATATGGGGAATTTCTTCATTTGTAGATTGTTGCACACAAACATTGTGGCTGTTTCTGAGTTTCAGTTGCTTTTCTTTTCCTGCCGTCTTTGTGGTTTCCAGGAATGGAATTATGATGATTTTCTTGAGTAGAGTTCTTCTACAAGGAAAGGCACTTGAGAAGGGCACTTCCGTCCTAACCATAAGAAATAGATAATGAATCTACAAACTCGCAGTGTTTCATTGACCCCATCAGAGAACTAAGGTCACTAGCCTAACAAATAAAGTGAATTCCCTAGGGTTAAAGGATTATCCGCAGAGAGGTAGAGTACACCAGCTCTTTTACCTTCATTTGAAAACAGATGGAAGAGGCTTCCATGACAGCAGGTAAAAATAAAGTATTGAATTTCCAGTGGTTTATTCAAGATCAGGCTAGGGCCAGTGTGTATGTTTAGAATAACTTGGAGCAACAGGTACTTGAGGAGCCTATATTGATTCCCAATCTTCTTCTACCTATGACACTGGTTCACAGAAAACAGTAAGTGCAGAAGGCATACTGAAGGGCACCCATTCTCTGGCCTCTTAGGGGTCACTGACTGCAAATGGAAGCGGGTTTACCTGACTCTCAGCTCAGACAATCAATGACCACCTTCTTGCTCCAAAGAGGAGCTGAGCATTGAGTAACAGTGATAGTATATGACTGGAGCAGCGTATGGAGCTTGAGGGAAGCCATCTGTGCTTACTCCTCAGGGACTGCTCAACAGTTACGGTGCAACTGGACCCTGAGGAAAACTTGAGTCATTCAAAATACTTTTATTAGGCACAATGTAAACCGTTCTACCCATCTAGTCTTCTCTACTGATTTTCCTTATTGAACCTAGGTCTTATGCAGACCTGCTATGAACAGCAGTCAGCAACCCCTTACCAGGTACCAATCAATGAGCCAGCTCTCTGTCCTGGCCTGGCCCCAGGATTTCCTGTGAGCACCCTGTGCAGAAAGATGAAAAGACATTGGTGAGAAACCGTAGACTCCCCTGGGTCTGGCGTTCAGCTCTTTGAAGTCTTTAGTGTCTTGAAGTAAACCATAGTAAAAGTCAGGTCCTCCTTAGCATCTTCCTACTTTCAGTCAGCATCACAAAGTCATTACCAGAGGAAATGTGTCTAGTTACACTGCTAGATAGGATTTACCCTGATCTTTACATTTGCCATTTCAGTTTTCAGATACTGTCTTCTACTTGATAAAAACTATGAGTCCTCCCAGTTGATCAGCCATCTGAACAAAACAAGGAAAACTGCAATTACCCATTTTGAAAGACAGTACAGTTAACAGAAACAGATCTAGAAGGAGCAGGGAGTTAAAAAACAAAACTTGTGAATAATATTGGAAGGTCTAAAATTAGAGTGAACAGTGTATGTAAAGAGATATTTCAACAGAAATAAGAAAAGACTAAAAAATGAGAATGCCAGGAATGTTTTTAAAAGTTGTAGAAATGATGGATTACGTGGATAAATTTTCCAACTGAATGGTCATATCTAATGAGGATTAGTTAACTTAATGATTGGCCAGTAAAAATAGATTGAAAACAATAAAATGAGAAAAATATGTAAACTACGACAAAAAGTGTGGGAAAATTTAAAATGATCTAAAAATGCATGAAATTGATACTCAGGATACCAGTCGCAGAAAATACTCCACAAGATAAGAGATGAAAATTCCTAAAATTGAGGCAAGTATGAAAATTATAGATTGAAGAATTCCAGAGCTTAAGCAACATAGAAAGGGAGGGGGGAAAAGAAAAATCGTGGGAATTTCATAGTTAAATGTATGAAAATTGATAATTCACTGAACATCTTAGTGAACTGGAGATTCACAAGCGTTATGTAGAGAAGAACATAGACAGATATTTCTCACATAATAACCTACTTATTTAGCAGCTCTTCAGGCTTAGGCTTGAAGCACACTACTTGGCATAACAGGCCATCTGGTTTGTTTCTTACACTTCTATGCATCTTGCTTATAAAACTCAATGTGTTTTTGTGCAGTACACCTTGTGTATGGAGTGCTACCATTTGTGCCAATTGTGCTGTGTAGTTTTATGCTGTTATGAGTTACAGTACAGCATGTAAGATTCATGCAATTAAAATCAAGGTCATCAAGTTGGAGTTTTCGTTGACCATTTCTTTGTTTGAAATGCTGTAATGTAGATGCTATACACAACTCCATATTTGGAAAAAAAAAATTCATTCATCCATCTAGTCACAGAAACAGAGCTTCTCACCCTAAATTAGGCAAGCTAGAGACAAGGAACAAATGTCCTTAAAGTATTAAACAAGAGAGAAAAAACTAGGATTCAGAAGTTATATATTTTTTTTCAGAAGTTATATTTTTAATCAATTCGAAACTGAATTACTATAATTAGCTTTTTCTAGTCTTCTAAAAATAATGAAATATATATACACATACAGATATAGATACAGATACAGATACAGATACAGATACAGATATAGATATAGATATAGATATATAGATATATATTCAGGCCAGGAGGAGCTAAGCAAATGCATTGACAGACATGCTGTACAACATATCAGTATACAATTTGATTCTACATAAATCTTTCTTTGATTCTTTTTCAGACTGGGACTCACTATTTATCTCAGGCTGGCCTCTCTTTCTCTCTCTCTGTGTCTCTCCCTCTCTCTTTCTCTCTCTCTCTGTCTCTCTCTCTCTGTCTCTCTCTCTGTCTCTCTCTCTCTCTCTCTCTCTCTCTCTAAGACATGATCTCACCAAGTCATTAAATTTCCTAGGCTACGACTGTACTTGTCTTCTACTTGCTTCAGCCTGCCAGAAAGCTGAGATTATAGGCATAAACTACTATAATCCAGAACAACTCTTATCCTCAAAAGAAATATTGCTCTGATATATTATAAATTATTAGAATATGGTTCCATATATCTTTTCTCACTTTTTACAGAGCCTGAATTTGTCATCTATTTCAATATATTTTTCATAAAAGTCTAAATCTTCACCTTAAAATTAGTTAGAATTCACTTTGGGATACAGTTCTGTCATATTTTACTAATGCTAAATTCCCTGCAAAAAACAACTGTAGTCAAGGTACGGAACTGTTTTGAACAGATTCTCCAAATTTATCTTTGAAGTAAATCTATGCTATCTACCTATTCCTACAGTTTTCCATTTCTGTGTCAAATACAGTTCCCATTAGATAGACTTTTGCATTTGGCTTTGTTAGCATAAGCCATGTAAGAACATTCCATGATGTCACAGGTATCAAAGGCTCATGTTTATTACTCAGAAGAATTCTATTCTACGGATGCACCACAGTCTACTTATCTGTTACCCAGCTGAAAGGTATATAAATTACCTTCAGTTTAAATTAAAAATAAAGCACATCTTCTGAAAGCATTCATATAAATGTGTTGTAACATGTTGTTTTTCATATCACTTGGCTGAATATCTAATACTTGGGTATAATAAATTTATATTTGAATTTGTCAATATGACACTGCTAATTTTCCAGACACTGGAACAAAAATCTTTTTTTTTTTCTTTTGTATTTTAGGGAAGGGTCTACAGGGTGTTCAGGGTTTCACTACTAAAGTGGACTCATAGTGATCTGCCTGTTTACAGCCTCCCAAGAGCTGGGATTACAGGTGCACACCACCATGCCCAGTCTCAATTGCTGTCTCAGCACAACCCCGGGGGTGGAGGGCAGCATGGCAGGCCCAGGGATCAAACCCTCATCCCTGTGCCTGCTTGCCATCGCTTTAATCCACTGAGCTATTTGGCTGGCCCTGGAACAAAAATCTTGAGACCAATAATTTAAAGAAAGAAAAAAATTATTTGGGTTCACAGTTTCAGAGAATTCAGTCTCTGCTTGGACTGCTGGCTCTGGGACAGAAAAATCTTGGGAGAAAGAGCTGATAAAGAAGAGTCACAACTGGTCATGTCAGAAAACAGAGAGGAGAAAAGAAGGCAAGGACAAGAATACAAGGGATGATCATAGTATAGAGTGAATAAACTTCAGAGTTTGTTACAGTAAAAGACACATTATCATTTATCCTCCGCAATGTACCTCCAATTACATACTTATCCCATCAGTTTTGACACTTTCTGAAGCAATTCTAGCAGTCCACTTTCATAAGTTCCTCTTCTCTTCTCTTCTCTTCTCTTCTCTTCTCTTCTCTTCTCTTCTCTTCTCTTCTCTTCTCTTCTCTTCTCTTCTCTTCTCTTCCTCCTCCTCCTCCTCCTCTTTCCCTTCCCCTTCTTCTTCTTTTCTTCTCTTCTTCTTCTTCTTCTTCTTCTTCTTCTTCTTCTTCTTCTTCTTCTTCTTCTTCTTCTTCTTCTTCTTCTTCTTCTTCTTCTTCTTCTTCTTCTTCTTCTTCTTCTTCTTCTTCTTCTTCTTCTTCTTCTTCTCTGATG
>PVJA010038564.1:0-19700 GCA_004027025.1 Myocastor coypus
GGCACCCACGGCCTCGGCACCCACAGCCGTGGCACCTAGAGCCTCAACACTTGGTATCTGCAGTGCTGTTGGTTGAATGAATGAAAAATAGAAGTGAAGATTCTGTGGCTCCCAGACATCAAGCTAATGTTAGGGACTTTTTCACCCTTAATCTTAGGAAATGGAACAATATTAGAACTTTTTTTTCCCCAGTTGCCTTATGTAATAAGACAGCAGATAGTCTCCTCCAGAGAGACTCTTTCCTTCAAAATCTCATTTATTAGCATTCAAAAAAGCAAAGAAACTAGCAACAAAAGAGCAAATTAAACCCCCAAAAAACAGAAAGGAAGAAATAATTAAGATAAGAGTAGAAATCAATGAAATAGAAAAGCAATAGAGAAAAGTCAGTGAAACTCAGCTGAACTGTTTGAAAAACTCAATAAAATTAATAAACCTGTATCCAGAATAATAAGAGGGGGAAGGAGAAAGAGGGTGGAGAAGGGAGAGAGAGAAAAGGGTAAGAGAGAGAGAGGGAGGAGAGGCTGAGAAACAGAGACAGAGAGACAGCGACAGCCCATAATTAATCTCAGACCCTAAAACAGAAATATTGCTGGGGATCCTATAAACATTAATGCATAATACAGGGATCTCATGACCTATGCTACAGTGATAAACCTGATAGCATACCTGAACTGGAAAAAATCTTCAAAGATGACACCTACCAAAATTCATTCAAAGAGAAATAATCAGAAAAGTTCTACAACTTTGTAAAAATTTAAATTCATAATTGAAACTATTATCACAAAGCAAACCCTAGCCCCAGCTGACCCCGGGGGCGGCTCACCCATGCCTCCAGCAAAGCCGAGACAGATGTGCGCTTCCCAGCTTACAAGACTGCGACTTCCCTAACGCTGAGCTGAGACGGAGACACGCAGGAAGCAAAGGAAGACTGTGGAGAGCAAGCGGCCTTCCGCGTCCCTAACAGAACTGCACTCTGGTGCTGGCTATACAGAGAAACAAGCAGCATGGCCATTTAAGAATGAAAGATAGATTCAATATTTACAAATCAATGTAATTTGCCATACTTGTACACTCAATCTTTAAAAATACAGGAAAAGCACTGACAAATTTTGGCATCCACTGAGGATCAAAATCTCCAAGGTGACTTGCAGTATGGCAGGCGCCCCCACAGAGCAGCCCCCTTTCCACTCTTTGCTCAGTTGCACTTCTGTATGGAGTAACCACCAGCCACTCAGCCTCTAAGCTGCACGGCCTGGTGAACAGTACCCTGGAAGGCAGGAGCCCCAGACAACTTATAACGCTTTTTGAAAATCACCAAGAGCGCCCTCTACCTGCAGACTATTGTAACCATGTCCATGTGGACACACTGGCCACCTTCCCCAGGGTCCTTGCTCCCGCAGTTGATGCAGGGTGACAGCTGAAGCTGACCTTGAGCCGTCCATCTGCACCAAGCCCTGAGGTTCCCCCAGGCCATTCTGGGGCTGGCACACCACGGGACTGTCCACAGCACACTGAGTGTCCACCTCCTTACCTGCGTGCCCAGGCCTCGGGCAGCCCCTTGCCTGAAATAGAACAAGACCGTCAGCAGATCCCTGAATCCTCACTCCAAGAATCCATGAACGTGCTTGAGTGTCGTTGGTGCTTTGGTACCCAGCCCCACGGACCTGGCAGGCCTGTCGCTGGACATCACTGTCACTCTCCCTTGTCTGCAGCCAGGAGAAGACTGTAGCCCTCCCCTTGCAGTGCGCCATGCGTAATGCTCAAGACCTTTGGGATGCTCAGAGCTACAGACCCACACACTCATTAAATGTACACAGATGTCACAACCTCCTTTTACGTAACTGGAAAATTCTGGAGAAGTATTTACAAGTTCATTTTTTAAATACAGGCAGAGGCTCAGGGAGCTCCTTCTCACATGGAAGCACAGGCCGCCACAGTTCTGGATCTGGCCCCGAGTGAGGAAGCCACATCGCTCCTGGTCCATCCCATCTCGTCGGCCATGAGCACTGACCCACAGAAAGGGTTAGCTGCAGGAGAAGAGAACCCACGCGTTTCTGAAAGCTTGAACAAACACTCAGAAATCCTATCCAGTATGTCAAAATTACATGGCAATGTTCACTAGATTTTCCCAGAGGAATGATCCAGAGCCCTGCGAGATTCTCCCAGATCACCCTATGGGCTCTGATATGTCAAAAATGGAAGAAATAAGGAAACATAAATGAACACCAAGAATAATCAGAAAACTTCATTTCAAGGAAAGAATTTCTCATCACCACCTGCAAATTGCTTTTCTTTTCCTGGGAAAACTCTGTGGGATCCTCCCAAATCTTTTGGGTTTTTTTGGCTTTTTGAGACAGGGTCTCACTATGCAGTTCAGGCTGGCCTCGAGCTCACTTTTGTAGCCCAGGCTGGTCTCGAACTCGCACTGATCCTCCTGCCTCAGCCTCCGGAGTGCTGGGATTTTAGGCGTGTGCCACCATGCCCGGACCTCCCAAATATTTTCTAACCCACACGAGTGCCCTCACAGACACCCAGCTGCCCCTCGGTAGCTTATTGCGAGGCTCGCTGACCTCTTCCTCTCACGGTCTTCACAACCTGTCTATGTGTGGTATGTTCTCATTGCTTGTTGGATTTTCATGCCTTTGAGGTTGGAAATACAATGGGGTTGTTGTTTTCACTTTGAGGAATGAAAACTCCTTGTAGGTGTCTAAAAAGAGACTCTGGGAAAGCTGAGGCCTTGCCCTTAGTCCCTGTCCCTGCCTCAGAGTTCAGTAGCCACTGGATGACCCCAGCCTCTGCATGGAGATAGTTAGCACAGATCCTGTGTCCTTCAAGAAGGAATGATGATGAGGGAAAAGTTAGCAGGTGGCACACTTAACTCATCCCGCTGCAGCCATCTGCAAGCTGATCACACCTGGTAGGCAGTGGGCAGTGGCTGGGAGCACTCCCGTTGGTCTTGACAGGCATGTGGGTGAGCTCCGTGCGCCGTGCGGGTGACGGGTGTGCAGGGGAGCCCACGTACACTCAGGCAGCACTTTTTAACACCAGCCAGAGTGATGAACTTCAAGAGTGGTTACAGAGGACAGAGGCTGAGGTTTCCTTCTCAGAGCCCAAAGACAGAGAAGAAGCGTAACATCTCAGTACGACAGTCGGGTCTGGTGGGCTCCGCCCTCTTCTCCACTCCCGTCAGCTCCCAGGACGCCTAGCAGTTTCTTCCTCCTAGAGCTGTACTTGGTCTGCTTCCAAGTTCTGGTCACTGCTGTTTCAGGAATTCATTTACCAGACGTGGCCCGGGGCCAACAATGTGCAGAGCCTTGTCCCAGGCTCTGGGTCACAGCAAGGGATAAAGCAGAGTGACAGAACCTCTGGGGTCACCATGTGGGGGCAGGACAGGCACCCGGAGAAGGCCCAGAGCAGGCAGGTGGTGGGCCATGCTGTAAGGAAGAGAGGTGGGGGTGAGCGGTGCACTTTCAAACAGAGTGGTCGTGTGAGGTCCCCTGGACGAGGCAACTGAGCAACAGCAGGACAGAGGCAGGACAAAGAGGCTACAAGTATCAAAGACTGTACTGACAAAGAGAGTGTCCTGCGCAAAGGCCCAGGGGCAGAGACCTGGGCCCTTAAGGAAACAAGCAGCACAGACCCCGGTGTGATAGAGGAAAATGAGCCAACACAACTTCAGGGCAGACTTGGCCTTGAAAGGATCCTCAGGACCTGGAAAGGGGATCGGTTTGCACGATGAGTCCCAGGCAGCACTATGGCATTGTAGCAGAGGAGGGGATGGCCAGCAAGCAGCACAGAAGGCTGCGCTGTGACTCCCGGGAGTTAGGCACAGGCGGCCAGCCAGGTGGTACTGGTAATTCTGGCGACACTGATGGGATTTGTTGACCAGTTAGGAATGAGTTTAGACAGAACAAGAGGGGACATCAGTGCCCAGGCCCAGTGCCCTCTGTACCTGGGAGGATGGCACAGTGCCCTCTGTGCCTGAGGCAGAGGAGGCTGGCTGAGGGGACTGCTTTAGGAAGCTTAGCCAAGACCTAAGAGCAGAGCTTTCAGCTGGCTTTGTCCACTGTCTCTGCCCTGCAAGAAAGGTGTCTGACAGGGCAGCCAGGCATTTTGTTAAATGAGAGGGCCGTGTCCCTCCTCCTCAACTGTGCTAGACAGCAGCAGGGAAAAACCCAAGGCCAGCTTCTTAAAGAAGGAATTAATTGTGCGAGGAAAAGTTTCTTATTATGCACAAGCGCTTAGATTGTAAGACTTCAGCTATTTTCCTCTATTCCAAAAACTACATTTATGGGTCCAATCTTGATTTTCCCCCCTTAGGAATACTACAACGCTTTTTTTCACGGTGTGTGAGTAGGCTGGAAAGACAAGCACAGGTGTGTGTCTGCTTGCGGTCAGACACGCGCGTAGCTCCCCTCTTCGGGGCACGTGCCTCCGACCCAAGAGCAGCAGCGCACTTTGGAAGGAGCTTGGCCCAGAGTGGCGGGGTTCGCCTCCAGTTCGCCTCTTGTGGCAGAGTTAGAGTGCGAAGTGCACTCAGGAAGGCTCGGCGTGACTTTCTTTACAAAAAGACAGATTGGTGCTGCTGCGTCTTACCACCCCTAAAGCCTCGCCATGCTTCCAAGCTGGCATCCACACAGGCAGCTCCTGCGCGGCTGCCCCCTCCAGGCACCCGAAGCTTCCTAAGTGGAATGGCCTGTGGCACATTCCCTAAGAGAGGGAGGTTACCCAGGCACGACCAGTCCTGGCTTCCCACTTCCCTGTGTTCTTCAAGATAACGTGTCAGTTTCTCTCCATATGCCAAATGCTGTTTTCCTTCCAAGGGCTGAAAAGGCAGAAGGAGCGAACGCTCACCACCGTCAGGTTTTACGCCACCGTAACCCGCTGCGCAACCGGCAAGCGGCTCCACAAGGGGCCTGTGTGAGGCGCTGCTCCTTGCCATGAGCCGCTCCCGTTAGGCAGGACTTCAGCCTCCGCTTGGAATCCTATGCATTGGCTCTGAAGCCCTGGGCTGCTTTTCTTCTAAATGGAAAGCATGTAGCGGCCAATGTCACCGGAGGCAATCTATAAAGTCCCAGTCCTATCACAGAGAATTTGCAAAATGACCTATTCAGAAAGCTAATGCTCCCTGTAGTACAGACAACAAACCCAATAATGAACCACTGCCCTGGAAAGCATTTTGATAAATACCTGACTTAGTAGGGCGCTTCACCAGGACTAATCGGACTGGATCCCTTCTTCCTCCGTAGTCAGCGCCACAAGCCGTAAAGGGTCGGCAAACCTTGGGAACATATGCCAACACACCAAGCAGAAAAAGCAGTAGACCTCCAGCCTCTGCTTCCAGGAGAACACACACAGAGCCTCAGCCTCGAGCTGCAGAGAGTGCTCTCGGCGCGAGCTCCCGTGCCCGGCCACAGGCCTTCTCTGGTCAAAACTGCTGTGTGCGCTTCAGTTGAAATCATTCCCAAGCAGGCTGTCACCCCACCAAGGACAGGCGCTCCACCAGGTCTGTCTGAGTAGGCTGCGTGGACACTGGGAAAACCCTTAAGGAACTCGCATTCCTCTCCTTTGCTTACAAGGAAGGCAGTAAAACGCCTGTTCTTGACACACAAACTTCCCAGTCTAGCCAGTCGGCTCCTTCAATCTCCACATGCACGCTGCTTCCCTCTGTGATCGCAGAGAGCAGGAAGGCAAGGGAGCTGCTCGGCCCCACAGGCCTGCGAGTGACCCCGCACACAAGGCTGCCTCCGCAGCCCTCAGGAGAAGGAGCCCAGTGCCTTAAAAAGAAAGAAAGAGAACCCTAATTCCCTCCTGCACAAGGCGTGATCTTTTCTGGTGCATGCTGTGACTTCTTCAATTACCTGGAAAGGCAGTGGATTGCTAGTAAGGCAGTACCCTGGAGGCATATTTTTCTCTTTGGAAACTAGAAGGGCGCCTGCCCCCTTGAGGACGGCGAGGCAAGCATGGCCTGTGCTGCGCAGAAATGTGAAGGCCTTTTATGTTCTGTTCTGGGCACAGATGGTTCCTGGGTATGCTGAAGTCATGAGGAATAGCACGAAGCCCACTCAGCCCCTTTCTGCATCACGAGCCCCCAGGAAGGTGACTTCTGCCCTGCTCACCCAGGTCACCCTTCAGCGGCTCCTCAGAGTGGCTGCAGTGTGCAGGGTACAGGGTGCAGAGTGTTTATAAATGCCTACCAATGTCTTGCAGCAAAAGACCCCGCCAAGAATCCCGCCAAATCCTCCTCACTCCCCGCACTCTCCTCCCACCACCCCTCCACCTCCTCAAGAGGTCCTCCTTCAGGAGCATCTTCAGCTGTGCTCCTGATGCTGCCGCAGTGCCCTCAGGAGGCTATAGACCCTTCCCTTCTGTGGTTGCTCTGACTTTGTGGAGGAGGCAGAGATCGCGGGGCACCAGATCCAGGAATGAGAGGGATGGACACATGCTTCCTGCTCTCATTTACCAGAAGTCAGCATTTGAATCAACTCAGGACATCCAGGCAACTGTGAAAGGGCCCCCGGGGAAGCACTCCCAGAACTGCTTCTGAGGGGGATGTTTTCCAAGCCAGGGGGATTAAGGTCCACGTGTCTTTCCCTGTAATAATTTCTTAGTCTTAATTTAGTGATCGGCTGTGTTCTTACCATGCCCCTTGGGAGTCCTTCCTCTTCATATTGTCCCACACAGCTCAGTGGATGGCCTAGGCCACTTGTGTCCACCTTGCTGCTGACCATCCTGGGACATGGGTTCTCTCTGGAGGAAGCTAGGTCTCCACCCAGGACAATAATGGCAGCAAAAATGTCAAGGACACATTGAGGTCGCATAAAAGGAAACCTACTATACTGTGAGCAGCCAGGGCTCTAAACATGGCCACTCCTCGACCTTGAGAAATAAGGATTTGAGCACCCCAAGGAGGAGAAAGAGGAGAGGCGCAGGGACCACCTGTTTATGGCAGCGACTCCATGGCTCAGTCTGGCTGTCTTCCTCTCCCTTGAACTCCTGACCTGCTGACTCGGTTTACCCTTGCGTTCTATCTTGCAGAGCACCGAGGGCGTTCCCTTGTGCTCGTGGAAACCAGCGGCTGGTCCTGAGAACCACAGCTGCCTCCTGGATGGAAGGAAGGAAGAGGACAGAGAGCAGACACTGTCCTCAGTGAAGGGCTTGCGCAGGCAGCTGCACGCATCGCTTCCGCCCTGGTGCCAGGGCCGCCTCCTCCTCCGATATCCCTCAGTGACTGCACTCTCTGGGCATCATCACCACCACGGGTGTCACTAGGCCCAGGTGCCCCTCTGCCCAGCACAAGTCCTAGAGGAGAGTTCTACTCCAAAGAAGTTTCTCCTTCTGTGAACCTCGGGCATCAGTACCAGGCAGAATGACAGCCTTCCCTTCCGGACCGGGCTGTTTCATGGAATCAGCCCTGTGTGTCCCGGAAGCAGTGAGGCCAGGTGTGGCGGTGCACACCTATGTTCCTAAACGCTCTGGGAAGCTGAGGCAGGAGGATGACAAGTCGGAGCCCAGCCTGGGTAGCTCAGCAACTCGGCAAGTCTATCTGAAAGTTAAAAAATAAAAATAGGCTGGGGATACACTTTAGAGTGAAGGGCCTGGATTCAAACCTTAGTACTGAGTAGTAAAGAAAGGGAGAGAGAGAGAGAGAGAGAGAAAGACAAAAGGAAAGGAAATCAGGAAGGAAAGAAAGGAGGGAGGGAGGAAGGAAGGAAGGAAGGAAGGAAGGAAGGAAGGAAAAGAAAGCCTTTTGAGAACAGACTTTAGAATGTTTTTAACATCCAGAGCTTTGTACCCTACTAGGCACGGGTAGATGCCCATCTACACTATGCATGGCAAAGGAGATGTGCCCACTGATACCTTGGTTCATGAACTTAATCTGTCCCACCGTTGTGGGGACAATGGCTATGGCTGCATTCTTCACCCCAAGAGGAGTTCACAAATGCAAGCAGAATGTGACCAGATGCTTCCATTTCAGAACTAAACTGCTCCGAAGCAGAAGCATTCAGGAACCGGGATAGTTGTGAATACAACGAACACGCGAAATTGACAAGAAATCGCCAAGCTTCTGATGTGTTTTCTATCTGCTCAAGGTTTCCACAATGGCTGTTCGTTCCTTTCATAACTAGATGTAGCAACCCTCTTTAAATGCTTGTTTACTGAGTGAAGGTTGGGTTTACAGCAAGGAAGATGTTGCCAGCGTCTCCATCCCCAGGTCCATGGTAGAAAGGCTTCAAAGCCAACCGTGAGACTCCCTGCCAGGAGTGTCTGCGACCTCCTGGGACCCGGCTGGGCGAGGAGCACTCCTGCCCACTTCCCAGGGGCTGTGGAGGCCCGAAGCATAATGTTTTCCCACAATCTGGCTAACAAGGAGAGAGCAGCCATTTCTCAAAAGTCTGGAACAATCGCTTTGAATATTTATTAGTCCTCACTGCATGTCAAGTACTACTCTAAAGATTGAGAATCTTTGAATTTCTTTAGCATGCATGAGAAGCCTGGGACAAGACGGTAACTTCGCAGCCTCGGGTGACATAGCCAGCCTGGAAGCACTCCCTGTACAGCTGCTCCTGACCTGGGTGGCCCTGGGCCTTCCCTCCCAAGGACACCAAGCCCTGGGTCATTCACCAAGGGAGTCGACAAGCATGGAAACCCTCATTATTTTTTTCTCACATCGCAGATGAACTGAAAACTTTGATGGAATAAAAAGCCAGAGAAGGGGTAAGAGAATCCTTCCCCTCACCCCCAGTGTTCCTCCCAAGACTGATTGGCCCTGGTGCTCTCAAGCACCCCATTGATAACTTCGGCTGTCTGCAGGGGAGGCGGCTGCCCCTCGCTGTCCTCGCCAGGCTTCCACAGCGACTCTGCTGGATTCACGAGCCTTGGCCTCCGCGGGCCAAGACATGCACCTCTCGTTCATCCGTCCTCAAGTGTGTTTGCGTATTGCGGTCTTCCAAACCTGACGTTAGAAATTCCTCACCTCCTGAGCTGGCTGGAGAATCTTAAACATCGCAACCAAATTCCGGAAATACTTTGTGCTTAGTGATTTCAGCCGCAGGCTCTGCGCCCACAGTAGAGTCAGCCAATCACGAAAAGTTTCCGTTTTAAAAGGGACCCATGAAGACTCCACTGCATTCATGACACCCTTGCTACCCGAGGTGTGTTTTCAGAAACTCCACAGTGTGACCAGGTCGTAGTCATCAGGCCAGTAGACCCTGCCCTTGGAGTCGCCCAGGTTCTTCCCCAGTACTGCCAGATGTTCACCAGAGAGTGGAGGGTGTTTCCTCTACAACAGTGACAGATGGGCTTTGACGATGTCTGTCACACACAAAGTAGAGCTAAGGCCAGGGCTTGGCTTGCAGCAAGGAGCATGTCTAGGTGGGGGAGCACAGGGCACGTTCCATGGGTGGGAAGAAGGAGCACTGCTTCTGGGATGTAAAAATCCCACCAGGAGGCCCCAGAACATTTGGGCACAAGGGGCAGCCATTCCCGACCTCCTGCAGCTCCTGAAGGAGCTCATTTGTCTTTCACTGAAGGCTCCCATTCGTACATTCCTACCCTCAAGCATCTAGCATCTTATAATCACCCTAATATTTGAAAGTGAAAAAGAAAAGAAAATCAGGCCATGATGGTGAGGTGGGCGCTGAAACCTCCTAACCAGAGGGGGAAACTGGCAGGCGCCCTGCTCAGAGCCCTTTCCTTTGCTTTGAAATCTGTTAGGACTCGATCAGCACAGCGCTCCAGCCACCCTGCAGGCAAGGGCGCGGCGCACGCACCTCTGCCAGCTCGGGCTGCTGCCGCGAATGCCCGCGCTGCGCAGCCAACACCAGCGAGGACGGGCCCTCACTGCCCCGTGCCCCGGAAGCCTGGCATCAAGGCTCCCTTGAGCAGCTGCCCGGCCAACTTCTCCCAGCCCCCTGAAGTACAAGGAGGCCGCATGTGGACTGCACCAAGGGGCCCTGACCCACGCTTGAGGGCTTCCTCCTCGTCACCTAGGCACCCCAAGGCCCCGCCTCCTAGCACCAGCCCCTGCGTGCTGGGGTTTCAGCCCTAGAATTTCCAGGTGGACACAGATATCCGTCCATATCTCCCTGCCCAAAGCAAAGCTGGACATCCAGAGCCACTCCCAGAGCTCATGACTCTCCGCAGCAGGGCCCCACTCCACTCCTGTCCTCCCGGGTGGGTCCCTGAGGGACATTTGGTGGCAAGGAGTCTCCGCCGCACCGCCTGGCCTGTCTGGCTCCTCGTCCTTCCTCAAGGTGCTCTCTGCGAACTCAGCCTTGGCCTGTGCTCCCGGAGCTTAGAGCGCGGTGTGAAGTTTCCGTGAGAATGCTCCGCCTCACAGGTGGGGCTCGTAGGAAGGGACAGAAGTGCGAAAATGCGGTGGCTGGCTCCCCGTTGGGAGTGGGTCTGGTCCCAAGGGCCAGCTGCTGCAGGGCAGTCGGACCACCCCACTCCCGCCATCGGCTCTGCCTCTCTCTGGGCCTCCAGCCGCGGTGACCCGCGCAGTTCCCCTCCACACGGGCCTCGCTGCTGCTTCTGCCTTGAAACTGGCCCACCGCAGACTCCCTCCCAGGGTCAACATAAATCTCGCCTCCTTTAAGTTCCAGGTGCTAAGCATTCTGTCTCAGTGATAAGAAAGTGACTATAGCAGACACTGCTCCCAAAGCCCAGCTCTGCCAGGCTCCCGCACCCAACCCACGTACGATGCACAAGGACATATTTAGGGTTGCCAGGACCAGGGTTCTGCCCCCCGCTGCGGAGCAACCCAGGCTGCCTGCAGCCCCAGTCAGCTCTGATTCGCCCGGATGGATTCGCATATTCGGTAATTGGCGCAGGAAACCTTCGCTGTCTGGCAGGCGCCAGGCAAGGTGCTGTGCCCAGGGTGCAGAAGAGTAGGGCGGGGCTTCGGGAGGAGGCGCTGCAGCCCACAGCACTCAGCAAGCCACCTTGCGCCCGGAAGCCCTCCTCACCTCCCTCTCTCCCCATTCTGTTCCTGGTTGGAGCCCTGCTCAGCTTCTCCCAGACCTACCTCATTTCACTCCTCACCGTACACCCTGATCACCCTGAGAGGCAAGACCAGGGCGATGGAAGCTTGGGGAGAAAGAGGAGAGGAAGAAAGGAAGAAGACTGGACTCTACCGCATCTACAGCCCCAGTAGGCACCAGGGGAGCAGAGCGCTGGAGTGGGCTCCTGGAAGGGACCTCAGCCTGCCTAGCCCTCCATCCACTCACCGCCCTGTGCATTCACCCAGCAACGCTCCCATCTGCCCACTCATCGGTACGGCAAGGCATCCGCCAGTATGCCCATAATGGCCCACCCACCCATCCTTTCATCTGCCATGAACTGATCCACCAACGCATGCAAGCATCCGGTCCCTATGCAGGCAGACATCCCCCAGCATAACCATCCACATCCCCATCCACCCATTCATTTCCCTGCTGCCCTGTCCTGCTCCTCCCCGGCAATATCCACCCCTGCACTCTCCACTGGAGTTTGCTCTTGAGTGCACGTGTGCTAGACACCCATGTATCAGAGGGTTCACCCCTTCCCCTTCGCCACTATTGGATAGTGGTGGGACTCACTAGGAGCTTTCTGAAGGTATGTGCTCAAGGGGCTCTCTCTGTCTCTCTCTCTCTCCCCCCCACCTATCTCCCCATGAGGTGAGCATTTCTCCCCACCACCTGCTCCCACCATGGTGTCTTGCCTCCCCTCAGGCCTAAAACCAAATCATGGTGTGAAAGGTGTGAAACCTTGGGCCAAAATAACCTGTTTTTCTTTAACAATTAATTGTTTCAGGTATTTATCACAGCAACAGAAAACTAATGCCCCACCCCCACTCTGTGAAGGCTAGTGTAGGGCTGGGAAAGAGGGAAGGAAGCCGGACACCACCCCACAGGGGTCTGCACCCTGCCCAACCCTTTGCCCTGCCCCCCTCAGAGCCCAGGCCTGGCTCTGCACTCAGAGGATGCTGCTCCCCCCAGGACTCCGGCCCTCCCCTTCCCACTGCAACCCATCCACATCCCACCCTGCTGCGTCCCAGGTTTCAGGAGCCAGGACACTCTTACCTGGGCACCCTTGCCCTGGGCCTCCAGGTGGCGTTTCTACACCTCAGCGGCACAGGGGTCTGTCTCTGTGCCATGGAGCTCACACCACAGCCCCAGCCCTGTCCACTGGAGGGTGCAGCACCTCTGTCCTCTGTCAGATCAAGCTGGCGTTGGTAGGTGAGCCGTGGATCTAGGACTAACACCCTACATGCCCGTTGCTACAGCAACAGTTTCCATCGGCTCAACAGTTCCTGAATAATCATTTGAAATGCAAAACTCATACAGTACTTTGCATTATTAATCTTCTTCAAGTCACTGGTTCCACAAACAGCTTTGAGTGCTAGGTAAGGGCTCGGCATTGTGACAGCAGGTGAGATATAAAAGACAAAGACAGCAGCATGGGCTCAGGCTGGTCAGCAAGGTGAGCACGCTTTCAGTGGGAGTCTTGTGAGAGGGAAGCTGCAGGGCCCTGGGGAGCACAGAGCAGGAACAGATGAGTTCCATGAGTACCAGAAAGCCTGACAGAGAGAGGTCACCAGGGAGGCTGGGGTCACACACCCAGGGACAAGCTGGGGGCAGGAGGACATGCAGGCTGAGAACAGCCTGAGCAAGGCGCAAGGCATGCAAGAGCTGAGTGCTCAGGGACACGGACAGTGGCTCTGCGTCTACAGCAAGAGCAGAGGTGGCGGAGAAGAGAAAGCTTTGCAAGCCTCACTTAGGATTCTCGGCTTCACGCCCATCTGGCAGGGCCTGAGAGGCACCAGGAGACTGAGCAGATGGGAAACGTGATCAGATTGGCATCTGAGAAAGACAGCTCTCTCCAGGGCATGAAGAATGGGTCGGGGATGAACGAGCTGGCCAGAGAGCCAAAGCAAATCAGAGCATCGCAGCACCAGCACGGCCTACATAGGCCCCGAAGTGTGTCTTGAATGGATTCTTCAAATCTCCACACACGGGAACAACCTAGTGAAAATTACAGCCTCTATCCATCAATTTAAACTCTGTTGTTATAACCGTCCTGGGCAAAGTGTGTTCCTATTGCAACAAAGAGGTTACCTGGTGCACAGGGTAGGGTACTGCACCTCGGACAGGAGCCGACCCATCCGCCACTGACCCAGGATGACGGCCTTCCTTTCGCCTCAGCGCTGCATCCCTCCTGCCCCGAAACGTGCCTCGCTGCTCATACTCCTGGTGATCCTGAGAGCTCGCAGGGAATGCGCCTCTAGATCGAGGGCTTAAGCATCGCTTTCACTGTGTTCCCTCTGGCTTTCGGCAATCGAAATTCACCACCGTGATGGCTTTGGGGCATCACATTTTCTCTTTCTCTTTCCCTCTTATTCTAATGCCCACTTGCAAACCTCTAAGGCAGGTTGAGGTCTGTGGGGTTCCTTGGTGTCCCCAACACTGAGGCTTTTTGTGAACCCTCCACAGATTGCTCAGGTTCTACAGAGAAACAGCACCCTTGGGCTCTAAGCAGGCATAAAGAGGAGCTGTACCCTGAGCACCAGCCCATGTGAGGAAGGAGGCCGAGAGTCCTCCCAGAATCCACCTGCAGGCTGGACTCCTGGATAGCTAGAGGCACAATTTAGTCCCTGCCCAAAGACCTGCAAGTCCCAGAGCCCAAAGAACCAACATCAGGCTATCCGAGGCCAGAGGGAAAGGGGAGGTGGAGGTGCCAGCTCGAATGGGCAGCAGATGCATCATTTCTCTAACTTCTTCCATTGTTTGGGCCCATGGCAGCTTAGGGGGTACCCATTCATGCTGGGAAGATGAACTTTGCTCACCTGCTTATTGAAACACCAATCTCTTCCAGAGCAATACTCTACAAGCTATCTGGACTTCCCTCGGCAGAATCCAGTCAGCGCACAAAGTTAACTATCACACCCTCCAAGCTCACTCCACCTTGTAGTACTTTAAAGGTCACCACAGCCCCTCCTTGAGTGCAGAGAGATGGGCCCATGTTGCAGATCTGGTCAATGGATCTACTGCTGACTCAGATATGCTGGTTGAATGGGCACAGGCACTGGGACAAAGCTGGCCTGGCAAGTCACTCCAGGGCTGCCTCGAGGTACCAGGAGAGTTACACTTACTCTGAGGACCTCAACTTGCCTGAGGCTGTCTGTGGCACCTGAGAATGAAGCACATCTCCATAAGAGGGAAGTGGAACAAAGCCAAGAGGAAAGGTGAGATCGCTTCAGTCCAGCACGTGGACTCAGCTGTGACTGTGACTATAAGCTTCCTGAGCCTGGGTCCCTTGTTCCGTTCCCTCTACTACAGTGAAGTCGAGTTTCCATCACTTACAGCAAAAGACCCATAGCTAGCACAGTGGTGGCACTCCCAATCCCTGCACTGGAAAAGCATGGTGGTCAAAGAGAGAACTCACTGGAAGGCACTGGGTCTTAGGATTCCCCAGCCCTGCTGACATTGCCCCCAGAGGTGCAGGGCACAACTGTTGCCCCGCAGCCATCACTACCAGGTTCTCCTCTGCTCATCCCAGCATCAGCTTCAGGCTCTGCCAGGGAACCAAAGCAGCTGGTCTTGTTAAGCCCTAATGTTGGGCCAATCTTCCCAAAGAAATGGAGATCCCAACTGCTGTGCAGGATTGTAGCATTAAAAACATACAGAGGTAGAGTCTACATCACTTGAGTCCTCTGCTTATGACATCCCCAGGTAAAAGCTTGTTTGGTCCTTGCCCTTACAGTCCTCCTGGACAGCTGAACAGACAGAAACAGCCACTTGCTATACTATAACAAGAAATCTAACCAGAACCAGCAAAGCCTCATGGGAGCACAGGGAATCACCAGGATGCCAGAGGTTCTTTTCGTAAGATTTGTGTTCCAAATGTTTTGCAAAGTGTTTTGGTTTCCAGAGCCCAGAGGTTAGTAAAAGTATTATGATATTATTGGAAATAAAGAAACGCACTTCGCAAAGGCTGGGGCTGATGAAGCCAGGGTGATCTCAGCGTGCCCTGTCACCCCACAGGTCCAGGCTGGGTGCAGAGGAAAGTCAACACAGGAGTCTAAGAGAGATACAGGAGAGACCCTGAGAGCTCTTCATGCCACAGGGTTACCTGAGCCCCAGGCCGCAAGCAATGCATCCTCCTAAAGGTCTCCGAGTGGGGGACTGGTGTGACCAGACCTCTGTCCTCAGTAGATGAACTCCCGGTTCTGGAAGTAGGCCCCTGGGCACAGAAAGAAGGACAGCCTCACAATGCCAGGGGTGGGGCCAGACCAATCAACTTGATACTAGAAGTGGTACCACAGTGCTCATGACCCACGGGGCACTTCGGCCACTTAGAAACAGCTCTCTGCACGTGTGGGGATGAGGACAGCAGCTTCAAGGAAAGGCCTCGCTGGGCAAGGGACATCTTCAATAGCTCAAAGGAGGACCAGCAAGGCCTTGAGGAAGGCGGGCATCACGGGTGTGGAGTGGGCCGGCATCCTCCTTCCTGTGCAGGAGTCCAGCTGGCTTCAGCCCAGGATACCAAGACAAAGAGGTCACACGGCTGGGGACACAGTCTGCAAAGGCGTGGTTCTGTGACTCTCTTTTTTTCTTTTCTTTTCTTAGAGAAGAGTCTACAGGGTTTTCAGGGTTTTCAGGATCTCACTACTAGATTGGACTCCTAGTGATCCCCCTGTTTACAACCTCCCAAGAGCTGGCATTCCAGGCATGTGCCACCATGCCCAGTCTTGCCTCTAAGTGCACCCCCGGGGCGGGGCTGGCACAGCAGGCCTGGGGATTGAACGCCCAGCCTTGCGCCTGCTTGCCTTTGCAGGAGCTTTCATCTGCTGAGCTGCTTGGCCGGCCCACCACAGCTCACTCTTATCCCCCGACTTCTTTCCAGCTTTCAAACAGAAAGCAATTTCTCCAGGAGATGGTGCTGAGAATCCTTCACCTTCCGAAGGTGAGCAAATGCTCTTCTTCATTGTTTTGGTATCTTTGGGCTTTCCTGCTTGAAAAGCACTTCTCCCCCTTCTCAAGGACATACTTACATGATTTTCTAATTCTGTGGGGTTTATCAGTCAATCTTGACATAGAGACACAAATACGCACATATAAACCTCTGTGGAAGTTTCTAGTCGCTCTCTTGGGGAAAGAAAGCTTCAAATGCTATATAGCGACAGGCGCTGTGATATAAAACCGTAATTTAATATTGGCCATTATGGTATTATGTCTTGAATTGAATGAGCAGATTTTGATCTCTGCCTTGGATATAAAATCATTTAACATGGTTTGACAACCCCGTGCCTCAGCAACTAATTAATTTTGTTACAACCCACCCATCAAAAAGCACAGGACTAAGTGACTCTGACATCACACCTCCCCTCCGCTGTGCGCTGACATTCCCAGGAGGCTGCTCGGCCTGTGTCACCAAGGTGCTGGGAGAGCACAGGCAGCAGAGCGGGTGCCGCGGGGGCAGGTTCTGTCCAGACCCATTTGCTCGGGGCTTGCCTCCTCCCACCCGGCTCCCACCGCCCAGCCTCTGCGGCTGCGGCCGCTGCCGGCCTTCCGCTGCCGGCCTTCCGCTGCCGGCCTTCCGCTGCCGGCCTTCCGCTGCCGGCCTTCTTCCCACATCATCCCGGCATCCATGGTTTTCACCCGCCATGATGCAGCAGGGAAGGAAATGAGAAGCCTGTGGACCACACTCGGCCTGGCCCCGTGCTCCTGCCGCAAGCTCAGCGGAAGTGTTCGGAGCAGAGGAGAAGGCCCAGGATGTACAGCAAGAAGCAGTGCGAGATGTGGTTTACAGACGAGGCCCCGGCCAGCAAGCTCAAGAAGACCGGAGCCCTGCAGGTGGAGAGCATGGAGAGGTCCAGGAGGCCTGGGCGCCCAGTTGTTGGAGCCTACGCTGGGAGGCAGGAGCAGCACCTCTGAGTGGCCGTTGGTGAGGCCCGAGAGTCATGCTGTCTGTGCTGACTCAAAAGAGCACACGCGCAGCCCCAGGAGCAGAGCCGCGAGCTCAGGCTGTTGTAGTTGGTGACACTTCACTGTTAAATGATCGGCGTGGGACCCAGGGCTGAGAAACAGGTTCTAGAGCAACTCCTTTAGATCAAAAAGTCCCTCCAGAGCCGGGTGTGGTGGCGCATGCCTGTAATCCCAGCACTCGGGAGGCTGAGGCAGGAGGATTGATGCGAGTTCGAGACCAGCCTGGGCTACAAAAGTGAGCTCAGGACCAGCCTCAACTGCATAGTGAGACCCTGTCTTAAAAAGACCAGAAAAAAAAAAAAAAAAAAAAAGTCCCTCCAGTGCAGGGACAATGGCCTATCTATTTTTATAACCAAACCTTCCTCCATCCATCCCCCACCTCCAACCCAGAACACAACACACAACACACAGATTTTCTGAGAGTATTCAGGATGCATAGACTCAAACTATAAAAGCTATAAAAACAGCAAGTCCTGACTTTTAAGCCTTGAGGCACAGTAGGTTTAGAAGGAGACAAAAAGACATTTTCATTTAATGAATTACTATAAAATACTGTGATGGCTTTTATCTAGCTATTCCCTGAAAAACAGGGCTTCGGGGGTGACTGGATCATGGGGGCTTACGGCTGGTAGGAGGTGGGGTCCTGTAGAAAGAGGAGCCACTGGGGCATGACCTAGAAGAGGTCTCCCCTCAGGACCCTCCCCTCTCCCTCAGCTTCCCTTCCACCAGACCCTCTGCCATGCCTTATTGTTCTGGGCCCAGCAAACCATGTACTGAACCCCAAGCCCCCACACCTTCTCCTCCTTTCTCTTGGGGGTGTCGGTACTGAGCCCCACAAGGAGATGACTGAGAAAGCCACCATCAATGCTCCAGTTCCACTCAGGAACCATCGAGCCTACAGTGATGCTTCCACTTGCAAGGCACTTGCCGTATAACACAAGTCATCAAAACTAGAAGAAATTTTATCATAAGAAGTTTTACCAAATAACAAAATTTTACCAGAACTGCCAATAATGAAGTAAAACCTATCGAACTTGGGAAAGACTTCCATGCAGAGGGATTTCTGCGAAGCTCAGCAGGGGCCGCGCACCTCGTCAGTGAAGGCCCTCTCCGCTCTCATTTCTCCTCACAATACTTCCATTCACACTTTCCTTATATGCTCCAAGCACTGCTGTCCATGACTGGGCACCTTCTACTCCACCGCAGAATAAACACAAGTTTCAGAAACACATGGACCAACACTGGGCAAGGGCTTGAGGGAAGGAACAGGTGAAGGAGGCTATAGGGACCAGTGCCGGCATGGCTCAGTTACGGCTTGTTTTTTACCGGGACTGAAACCACAGCTCACATTCTACAACACCCCCAGCTCCTTTTGCGTTGCAGGCTCCATCCACTAGTTGCTATGTCATCTAGGCCAGGCTCAAACTTGGAACACTCTTGTCTCAGCCTTTGGAGGGCAAAGGGGTGCACAGTTGGCACAAGGCTCAAGCTTCAGGTGAGTTTCAGAAGGACAGCATTTAGCCTGCTTCCAGGAACAGGGGCCACTTTCCCTGCCGGTTTTGTTTCCTTTCTTGTTAGTTTGCTTTAGTTTGTCTCCAAGCGAAGTGCAGTAGGGAGCAGACGCATTCCCCTCCCCCATCCTTCTGGTCCAGGCCTGAGGCCCCTCCCCTTGTCCAAGTGCTGGAGACCTGGGCCCCGCCAATCCCAGGGTCCCCTCTGCTGCCCACCAGCTCAGGATCGCACGTGGCTAAGCCTGTGGTTTGAGATCAGCTCACAGTGAGTGCCCCTGGAGGACAAGTGACAGAGAGATGGGCTCCTTCTAGACCGGGGCACCGAAGACACTCCTCCTGCTAACTGCATGGGGCAGGGAGTTCCGTCACCACCCTCACATGCTTTCATTGGGGATCTTGTGTTTATAGTAAAATGGTTCTGCTAACGAAAGGGCCCTCGGAGGCTAGGTATCCTTGATTAGGAGACCGGCCATTGGGCCAGCTAAGTTGCCACACGGGAGAGGGAGGAGCCCCAGGGAGGAATCCTACTGCACTGCTGGGTGGGGGTGGGGCTGGGGCAGGGGGTCCTCTCAGCACCAGGTTCTCAGTAGCCTGGCAGCAGCTGCCTTCGCCTTCCCACAGCAGGTGTGTCACCGTCCTCGCCGCCCTCCCCATTGGAACAGAACAGTGATGCTGAGTAGAGGAGCCTCGGCCCATCCTCTCTTCCCAAAGATGTCATCCGCACCAACTCTGTTGCTTCAAACAGCAACGCCACTCTCCTAGGGCACAAGATCCTGGCACCAGCAGCTCTGCTGAAGCTCCGACAGAGGCACTCCGGGTGCACTCAGAAGCTTCCGGGCCCTGTTTTGCTGTTCCCACTAAAGACGCTGAGTTAAGTCATTCTGCTGCCCAAGTGGCACGCGAAAACGCTGAATAGAATCCTAATAGAGTCAGTGCTCCTCCATAGCCCACATCTCATCCTAAGTGCTGCAAAATGACCCCTTGGCTGGGGCGCCATAAAACGATGCTTTCTCCTGTGGAGAAATCAGCCACCATGCGCTACCCTAAGATGTCAGTAACTAAGAAGCCTCCTTCCAATGGTGTACCACTTCCAAGAAGCCACCTTCCAATGGTGTGCCACTTCCAAGAAGCCACCTTCCAATGGTGTGCCACTTCTAAGAAGCCACCTTCCAATGGTGTGCCACTTCCAAGAAGCCACCTTCCAATGGTGTGCCACTTC
>PVJA010038565.1:0-19688 GCA_004027025.1 Myocastor coypus
TTGCTATGCAGTTCAGGCTGGCCTTGAGCTCACTTTTGTAGCTCAGGCTGGTCTCAAACTCACACCAATACTCCTGCCTCAGCCTCCCGAGTGCTGGGATTACAGGCGTGAGCCACCACGCCCGGCTGGGATTTGCTAAAATTTGGTGTTTCCTTGTATTCTTTTTTTTTTTTTTTTTTTCAGCACTGAGGACTGAACCTGAGCCTCATGCATACTAGCAAGTATTCCACAGAACTGCATCCCTAGTCCTTTTTTTAAAAATTAATTTTGAAACAAGTCATGCTTGCTCAGGTAAGTGTCCTACTTGCTACTTACTGCCTCAGCCTTCCCAGTAGCTGGAATTACAGATGTGCATTACCGTGCCTGGCCTGCTGTTTGGATTTTGAACGGCCCCCAAGGGCTCATGTGTTGAAGACTTTGCTATGCAGAGGCAGTGAAACTTTCAGGAGGTGGGGCCCAGTGGGAGGAGTTATGTCAACGGCACTGTGTCCTTGAAGAGGACATTGGGAACCTTCACTTCTCCCTCTCTGTCTCTGTCTCTCACTCTCTTTCTCTCATTCACCATGAGGCAAGCAGCCTCCTCTGCCATGTGCTCCTCCCTGATGTGTTGTGCTACCCCAGATCCAAAGGCAATGGGGCTAAGTGACTGTGGACTGGAACAGTCAAAATAAACCTCTCATCTTTATAAACTGGTTGCCTTAGGTACTTACTATTTTCATAATCAGGAAAAAAAAATCAAACAAAAAATTACGTTCTTATAATGGAAAGCTAGCAAGCACAATCCTTATGGGCTAATTAGGAATTTAGAGGCTCTAAGACTTTTTTCCAGCCAAATACATGAAGAGTTAATAGGCTCTTGGCCAATATCAACAGTCTCTGTGTGTCTGCTGGTCTTTGTGGCATTGCTAGGCTCAGTATAGCACAGAGCATAGGAACTCCACAAATAAATACATTTTTGTGGGAAATAAGGCAGTTATGTTTGGACACATTGGTTGCATGGGCATGGTTGGGTTTAAGAAGCACACTACACAGATATCACCATACAGGACTGCAAGCCCGTGGCAATGGATCACATCACTCTAGCCTCTTGCAGGACTTTTTCTAATCTGCTTTATGTAAATCGCCTTCCACAACAGGTGTCCCCTTTCATGTCAACTGATAGAGAGTAGCAATATCAGTACCCAAGGGTACCCTACAGGCCACACACTTGCTAATGTTCTCTGCAGGAAGCACCTGCCCTGAGAATCCTCATCCTTCTGCATGTCTGTATGCTCTGCAGGCCAGCGCCATCACACACTCACCTGGATCTGCTGCAGGATGTTCTTGAGCTGAACCAGGAACTCTTTTGCCTCTTTGGCCTTGTCTGAAACTCCATTTAGGGCCTGAGAGAGTTGGGCCTGGAAAAGATATCTCATGGTGGTGAAAGAAGTTGGTGTGAAAGGCATACACTTGCTTTCTATCATGAAAGCCTGTGCTCATGATTGAGTGAACTAGCCCCTGGGTGAGCTGTCTTCACTTCTGATGGGACCCTGGCGAACACTTGCAACAGATACCTGCTCCCTAGAGGTCATTGGTGAGTTTGCATTAGCTAGTACTCCTCTACATGACCACAAAGCCCAAATGAGGTAAGGAACACAAGGCCCACCCCTGATGCTTGCAGAGCCCTAGGCCTGGCTGGCCCTGCTCTCCCTGACGCAGATTTATCCCTATCATCTGGTGCTTAGGAATATCTTATCCCCTTAGCCAAGTTCAGTCTGCCATGCTCCATGCAGTCTCCACAAAAGGCACCTCTTCAGACCTGCAGTGCACGTGCAGCAGAATAGACAGGGAGAAGCTTGTGGGCCTGGCGGAGAATGAGGCAGCATGGCCTGTACTCCTATAGGGTCCTCTGGAAGGGTGAGCAGGCTCCAGGGGTTGGTCCCTCAGCCCTCCCACTGCTTACCTCACAGGGATGGAAATGTATGGCCAGAGGAGCCCAGAGGGCTTAAGGTGACACAAGGTATATGGAGATCAGTCACTGCAGCAAGGGTGGAGATGCAGGCTAAGCTCTAGTCTTTGGCCTTAGCATCCTGCTTCTATACAATGACATACATACACACACATGTGCATACACACACATATGCAAATTGGACTCATCTTTAAAATCCACTTGTGGGATAAACCAACAACCCTCATTTTTAACATGAATCTCACTTTTCAAATTAAAAAAAAAAAACTGAGGATATAGCAAAACAACAACAGAAAAGTCAGGACCTCTCCTCCCTGTGCCCTTGACTTTCTGGAAACATCTATTCCAAGTTCTGAAAAATAGCCCTTCCCCAGCCCTACCTGTCTTTATGGCTTTCGTTGCCACCTGGCCTTAAGGTGTGTCAACATAGATACCACCCCACAAAAGCAGCACACCAGCCCTGAGGGCTTTGGAGCACACAGCACAAGGTCACTGACCCAAGGCTGAGGTGATGACTGTGATCTCTCAGTATATGTGGTGGTTCTCAGAGAGGGGCCTGGATGGCCACATTCCTCCAGACCTTGCAAGCAAACTATCTCCAGCTCCACGCAGGGCTGCCACTGATAAACCCTGTGAGCCCAGGAATCAGAGTCCAACTTGTCCTCCAGAGCTTCTAGAGCAGTGCAAGATGTACCACACTGTGCCCATGTGGGCTCCACTGGAATCCCTGGCAAACATGGCAAAGAAGCCTGGACAGACATGAAAGCGAGGGGTGACATGTGGAAAGAGAAGCTTTGAACAGGCTGTAGCCAAGCAAGGTCAGGGCTGGGCTGTATCTGCTGAGAAAGCCAGGGAACCCCAACACCCCTCACTCCAGGGCTTTACCCCCATCCCACTGGCGTAGGCCTTTCCCTCTACCAGGGCTTCCCAGGAGCCTTACCTATACTGTGTGCTTCTGGGCAGCATAGCAGCGCCCCCCCCCCCAAAGCAGGACCACAGTAGAGGTGTTTCACATCTGCTGTCTGGCATGGTGACTACTATCTGAATATGACTCTTGAGTCCCTGGAGAGTGACTAATGTGACTGAGGAGCTACAGTTTTAATACTGTTTAGTTTAAGCTTCAACTGTCACCAGTGGCCCAAAGCTCCCATCAGGAGCACAGGTCTTTCTCAGCATCCTGGGTAGACCCAGGACACTGGCATGTAGCAGGCTCAGGTGGCAACATCTTCCACAGCAAATGTTTTCAAAATGAAGCCTCTCAGTGCCCAGAAAGGAGCAGTACCCGCTTCCCAGAGCACCCACCAACCAGAGACCCACTGAAGCAGGAGAACACTCAGGTGGGCTTCAATAACTGCATTTGGTCCTCACAGTCCTGGGGCTGAGGTCCCAGATCAGGGAGCCTGTGTGGCTGGGTTCTTAGTGCGGGCCTTGATCCCGGGCCAGTCCTCACATGGCCTTGTGGTGCATGTGTGTAGCAAAGCCCTGGTTCTCCTTCTCTTCTTAGCAGGCTCCAATGCCATCATGGGAGTCCACTGTCATATTTTGGACCTGACTATCTCCCAAGGGTCCTACTTTCTATCATGGTCCCTGGCAGGGTTAGGGTCCACCTTCCCTAACTTCTAGGGCCTCATGGAGAAACTCTTGTCTATGCATTTCAAGTAGAAGTCTACACAAAACACAGACTCAAGAACCACTCCCTAGTGGACAATAAGAAGACGGGATGACTTCAGGTGCACACCTAGTGGGGCAGATCTCAGAAGATCCCTTACCACCACCTGGAGGGCCTGGCATGGAGGCTCCTGCCTGAGAGTCAGGGAGACAGAGAGCCAGGCTCCACCACCCATCACCAGGAACAGCACTACAGCCCTCTCAGGCCTGCTGACCTTTTCCCAGTGGGCAAGGAGACCTCAACTTTGGGTAGTGCCTGGCTGAAAGGACCATTTCTGCTTAACCAACACATCTACCCAGAAACCTCTCCCCCATGACTTCCCCTCTGCTGATCTGTGTATTGTGTGGAGCCAGCCACCAAGAGCAGAGCACCCCAGAGATTACCCTACACTCCACAGTGAAGACCCTGTGTGGTGATCTGCTGACCATGGAGAGTCCTTGGCAGGGGGCATGGTAAGGCCGACTACTATGTGGGTACATCCCACAGGCACACATTTACCTCTTTCTCTATCCCTGGAGAAGAAGCTCCTTCCCAGGCAGAAGATGAAATTTATTTTTAAGGTCAAGTGGACTTTAACCTAAATAACAGACTCACAGTTGATAGGACATGGTCTCCCTTCCCCCACCAGAGTCTGAGATCACACAGTCTTCTCACTGGGCAAAGCCAACACCTGACTGCACACCTGCCATCCTCACCAGTGGCCACTGAGCAGGTTGGAACCATGCTGGCCTTCCTTCTGGACAGTGCTGGGAGTGCATTCTGGGTGAAGACCAGCCCAGAGTGCTTCTAGGCATGGCTCTGTGTGTCCTGGGCCAAAAGGATACTTTATCCTTCCACACTGAGCCCTGTGCTCAGCGACATTACTAATACCTCACAGGCTCCTACTGTCATGCTTAACCATCTAACCAAGCAGCCCCCTATTTCTCTTGAACTTTCTAACCCAGGACAATTGTCTGTGAATTTCTCTAAAGCACCCACTGGGGGGCCATCTCCATTTTCAGGTTCTAAACCTCTTAGATGAGGCTCATATGCTTGCCACTGTGTGAAGAAACCCCTCCATCACCTTCTTTTAAATTTGATCCCTAATTGTTAACATTAGGGTACCTAGTGGAAATAGAGTTTTATAGACAAAGGACCTTAAACAATATAGCCAGATTTCTCATTCATATATGAGAAACTGGTCTTGTAATGAAATGTATAACCTACCAAGAAGCACATATATTATTATTACACTGCCACTGATGTCCTAGCATCCAGAAGTCTCTTGCCTGATGGGAAGTCAGCACTCTAAAAGTACACACACTTGTCTTTCCACCTAAGATGCCAAAGCCAACTCAGGGAAGTTCTTATCTGAGTGTAAAAGAGATAGAAATGGGCGACACTGTCCATGGTCATGAAAGGCACAGAGAATATGAACCACATTAATTCAGTGTCTGATTGTGAGACTGCAGTGAACACTAACCCCTAACATTCAGGAGACACAACACAGGTCACCTAGGGAAAGCCCACCCTTTGGTACTGAAAGCCCCCCACTAGATGAGTTGAGCCCTTCCCCAACCATCTGCCTTACAACCAGAACAAAGGAGGGTCTTGGGCTCCCACTGCCCATGAGTGCTTGCCAGAATACCTAATCTCATAACAAAGGTCTCTGTAGAAGGGTCCTCTTGGGACCGGAGTCTCACACATCCTAGTAACCTCCTCACTGTCCTCTTGCCATCAATTCTCCTCACTCCACTTCTCCCAATGGCCATGTCCTCTACTGCCCAGCCAGCCCAGCTTCTGAGCACCTCACGAAGTCACCCTGCTGCTGTTTAAGTGGTCTTCACTTCCACTCCTCTCCACCTTGGCTGTGGCAGTCCTCTCTCCTTGAAGGCTCTCCCTCTTTGGCTTCACCTAGTGCTACCTGTCAACATCCATCCCCCTGGCAAGATCGTCCCCTCCCAACCCTCCTCCAGAGGCCTGGTTACCCTCACCTTACACAGAAAGTGCCCATGGAATTCCCAGAGCAGAGCCTGGCCTACAGTGTGAACAGAGACCAGCCCTGCCCCATGGCCAGACTGCCCAAGAGCTCTGTCCCAAGGAGCTCCGTGTGCCACACATGAGGCAGTGCAATGCGTATCACTCAGACTGTAGTCACCATCCATGTGGGGAGCTGATTCTGCTCTAGCCTGTTTCTTCTTCCCTTGAGCTAGTCACACCTCACTCCTCCCACACTAGGTATGATTAGGCTTGCACACAGACCCGCTTTGCATGGCTTCTGGATACTAATCCTTCTTGGGTCTGGGTCCAGATGTCTCTAGGTTAGCTGCCACCATTGATCTGGCCCACAGTCCCACTGCACAGACTTTCTGATATCCCCACTCCCTGCCTCTGCCTGCAGACCAGCAGGTTCCTCCCCACCCGGCTGAGCCACCATTCCCTGCAGTCCTGCCCATGCCCAGCCTACAGGGAGCAGTTTTGTTTCTCATTTTCTCTGAACTGCCAGCCCTAGGCTCCAAGTGCTGTGACCAAAATAGACATAGCAGCCAGAAGAAACCATTTGTGAGCCTTGAAAGCCCTTGTGGTGGAAAGAGCAGCATCCCCTAGGAGAGAGGGGCTGCTCGGGGTCTTTGGAGACACTTACAGGGCTAAGGGCAGGATAAGGTGGCCAGGAAAAGCCCTGCGAGTGCGTAAAGGTAGGACCAAGGCTTCTCACCACCTTCTGAGTACCTGAGGCCACAGGCTACCATCCCTGTAGCTCTGGATCCACCCACCCTGGGGGCCCAAGTCTTGGACACAGCCAACTCGTGCATACATGCTCACCTAGCTGAGACCAGCTCACACCTGGAGCTCAGGGACACTGGGGTAGCTCTGCCATGCTAGGCTATGGTTGCAGGCCGAGTGGATCCCTTTGATGAGATCTGGTACTCACCTCATCTAGGCTCATGGGAGTTCCCTCCTCGAGCCTGGGCACTGGACCCTGGGGAAATAAGGTCTGGCCAGACTCTCCTGGACCCTGCAGACTACTTCTTAGCCTCGACCTCTGGAGCCAGGAACCTGGACTCAAATCCTGGCTCATAGACTGTGATTTTGATGGTGGTGGGGTGTCACTTGCTTTCCCTACTTCTGTCCCCCTCAGTTATGAAAGCGGGGGTTGTGTCAACAGGTACCTTGGGGGTTTATTGTGGGGCTCAAGCAACTTAGAGTCTGCAAAATGCTCAGAGTGAGTCTGGTACACCATCAATGCCAGCCACGGGCTCACTCCTCTCAGCATGTCAGACCTGGTTCTCAGAGCTCTCCCAGGTTCTGAAGAGCTTAGGACAAAGGTGTCATCTTTCTGATAAATTGCCTCTGATTTTGAGGAGGTCCACATTGGCTTCTTTTGCTTGCCACAAAGAACTGCAGCTGATCTTGTGGTAAGGATGCTAAGCAAACCCAGCTGGCTGTGTGGTATAAGGCTAACGATGTCCGCAGAAATGGGGTGTGCGTGACCCCTGTGGGGTTGGCAGCGGAGAGAGCCCCCTCTTCCCTGCTGCAGCTTGGCTTCACCTCCGACTCTCACATGCCAGCCATGTAGGCATCCTGATGAGCTTCTGCCCCCAGGCTGTCGAGGGCAGTGGCCTGGCTTGCCAGCCACAATATTCAGGCTGCCACTATCAATATATCAGCACCACCAACAGAGTAAGTGCTTGGCTAGGACTTGGTGCTGAGGTCAGAAATAACAAGAGACAGAATTGATAGGACCTGGCTCAGTCAGTGTTCCGTGACCCTCAAGAACTCACCAGGCAAGGGCGAGCAAGATAGCTCAGTGGACTAAGAACCTGCTTAGGCAAGTATAGGGACTGAGGTTTGATCCCAGGCACTGGATGCTATGCCAGCCTTACCCCTGGGCATGCTGAGCCAGAGACCAAGTCCGTGTATGGTGGCACACAGCTGTAATCCCAGCATTTGAAAGACAAAAAACAGGAGAATCACTATGAGCCCAAGCTGTGGAGTGAGACCCTGTACCAAATACATATGAAAAAGAATTTACCAGGCAGAGCCAGGCTGAGAATCGTTGTGAAATTTGTGCCACCACCCACCCTGGGACTTGGGCTTGTTAGTTCTTATTGAAGGAACACAAACCACACTTCATCCAGCTGGCTGCACCCTCCCTCTGAGCCTTTGCCCCTGTCGTTCCTCTGTGCACTACACCCTCCTTTGATTTTTAAAAGGTCCCGGTTACCTCCCTCCCGCTGCTGTCTTGTCTGACTCCGTCCCAGTCTGGCTGAGAGATCCCACATAGCTCATTCCACTCTCAACATGCATGGAATTTTTCTCTCTCAACCCTGCTTGTTCATCTTCATATGAGTACTTGTCCAATAAGTATTTGTTGATTAAATGAGGTTTCCATTGGACAGCATGTCAGGAAAGTTTCTAAAACAGACCAAAGAGCCCCTTCAATGACTCTACCTCAGCTTTGTACCTGACATTTGGTGTAACAGTAAACAGACCTGTGATCTCACCTCCTGTACTTCCTGGCAGCTCCCTATAACAAGGCCCCCACTCATCAACTACTATGAGACAAATGCACTCATGATGCACACCAACATTCTCAAGCTATCACATTTAAATTTGCTCGAGAAATGTCAGGTTTATATAGTTTTGCATCATGGCACAGGAAATGTTTTAAGCTGGACAAAATCCAGGACACAGAAAAGAAGCACAGGTAGACATGTGCCCAGCAGTTGGATGTGTCCCTGGGAATGTCTCTTTCTCTGATTCTGTGATGCAGGGGTCCATGAAAAGAGGAGAGAGAGAGAGAGAGAGAGAGAGAGAGAGAGAGAGAGAGAGAGAGAGAGAGAGAGAAACAAATCTAAATAAATATTGGGTACACAAAGGAAAAACCAGAAACACTGGGCAATCCCCAGTGCGTGGGCTCAGATCTGGGCTGGCGATGTGGAGATGGAGGAGCAGAGTGGCTGCAGGCAGTAGCCCAAGGTGGGAGACACAGCTCACTAAGGGACCTGTCATGGTAGAAGCCTTTCCCACACCAGAAAAAGGAGGCTGAGAACAGAAATGAGCCATGCCCAAAGATGAACGACTCTAAATTGAATCCACATCCTTTTGATTCTGGTTCAAATCCAGTCTCCACTCAGTCAACAACAGACCAGGAAATAGCCATGCAATCCCAGAAATGGTGGCCTAGGCACTCGCTCCTTGTGACCGGGACCAGGGCTGGCCACCATGCTGGTCAGCTCTGTGGCAAGAGCACTGTGGCTGCCTGGACCCAGAACACCTTCCCTCCTGTCCTATGGCTCAGGTGCCCTAATGGTGACTGTTCTTTACTGAATGCTTCATCTAAGGCACACACTGCATTAAATCCCTGAAACACATTGGTCCTATGCCTGCCTTCTGCAGCTCCCAGTGCACTGAGGACTTTTGCATGTTGGTCTAGTACCCTAGACAGCGTAGTCTCTGGACAGAAAGAAGCAGCGCCAGCCAGCTTCTGGGGAAGTTCACTGCCACACTGGCATCATCCCACCTGACTGCTGCTGATGCCCCACTGCCCAGGATGAAGGGAGAGAGCCACACCAATGTGCATGGCTGCTCACCTACACAGAGGCCAAAGAAACACCCGCCTTTCCCCACCGGTTTCCTACACTCCTCTCCTCTGGAATGAGCCTTCCTTTGTGAGTCACTGTTCCATGAGTCAGTGGGTATTTGACAGGGTCTGCACTGAGATAGTGATTGATGGCGTTGACCCACTTCGGTGTTAGGTCTTATTCATTTATTCAATAATGTTCCTTGTGGCCTCCTGGGTGCTGGTAGCTCTGCTGGATGCTGGGAACACAAAGAGAAATAAGATGCAATCCTTGCTCTCCAGACCCTCAAAGTATAGTGTTATTTATGTTTATGATGGCCAAAGATAGTTTACAAATAAGGAGAGCTTAGGGGCCAGGGAGATAGCTCCATGGCACAAGTGCCTGACTGGCAAGTGCAAGATCATGAGTTCAAACCCTGATCCTGCGCAAAAAAATAAAAAAATAAAATAAAATAAGACAAGGAGAGCTCATTGGTCTCTATTAGCTATAGACAATTAGAGTCTAATAAAATGAGATAATTTAGTTACTTATTTATTTTTTAAATACTGGGGATTAAGCCCAAGTCCTTCCCACAGATTTATATCCTCAGTCTTTTAATTTTTTTTTTAAATTTTATTTTGAGATAGGCTCTTGATAAATTATTTATGCTGGGCTTGGAAATTTCCATCCTCCTGCTTCAGCCTCCCAGCGTGCTTAGATTACAGGATAACCACACCCACCTGGAATTTTAATCTTAAAACTGCTTCTAATATTGGAATAAGTATCCATGGAGACCCCAGGGCACCCAACTGCCAGAAAAGTACAACTGGCCAAAGCAAATGACAGCACACAAAGAAAGGCCAGAAACGAGAAACTCTAGCAGCATCAGGAACAGGCCTGAGGTGGTGCACAGGGCCTGGACCCAAATCCTGCCATTGCCAGTGTACACGGGCCTTGTGCCAGGAAAGCCAGGCAAGGTCTTCATCACCCCAAACTAAAACCGCTTCTCCCCCTAGCTCAGGTCCCTGCCAGTCTCTGGGGTCTGTAAGGCTGTTTCTGAGGCAATCATGTCTGGTAGGAAGCTGTCTCAGGGTTTTCTGCGTAAGATTTCCAAAACAGGGCACCTGATTCATGTTGCACGGTCCCTCCTGTCTCCTGTCAGAGCTTTCCAGTCGGAGGAAGCCCTGCTCAGGGGCTGCCCCCTCCATTCCCTGCCCGTGCCCATCCAGCCTTCATTGCCTGTGCTCCTGTCTTGTTCTTGGCTTTTTGTGCATAGGTAGAGAGATGCACCCCACTGACTATTTAATGAGCAGAGCTAACAGCTAATCTAGAATCAGCTTTTTGCTCCCAGCACTGGGGATGGAACCCAAGACCTTGCTACCAAGCTATATCCCAGCCTATTTATTTATTTATTTATTTATTTATTTATTTATTTATTTATTTATTTAAAGACAGAGCCTTACTAAAGCGCTCAGTTGCTCAAGCTAGGCTTGAACCTGCAGTATGTGGGACACCTGTTTTATAATCTACCCCATCATGCTCTTTGTAAGTCCTCTGTCTTTTCCTCCTGGCAATCTCTTTTCTTACCCAGTCTCTTTGCTTCCTTTTGTCCCCTTTCCCTGTACCTAAAATTTAGCAAAGTAAATGAGAACACTGAAAAGATTGTATTTTCCTAAGGGGCTTTATTGGCAAACAGTAAAATGATGAAACTTTGCAAGAATCTTCAAATGGATGATATCGTGGCTGTTCCCGTTCTTCACTGAAATTTGATGAAGCTAAAGTTAATCTTTCTTGCCAGGTGTGGTGGCACATGCCTGGAATCCCAGGACTTGCAAGGTCAAGGCTGGAGGATTGCCATGAGTTAGAGGCCAGCCTGGATGACATAGTCAGATTAAGGCTGACCCAAACTATATCATGAGATCTTGTCTTAAAAAACAAAACAAAAAAGCAATCTGTCTTTATCCTTGAGCTAGATGTCCCCTTTCAGGTGGTGTTCAGATCTCTTTGTCCCATCATTCTTCCTAGAATGCTTTAAAAAAAAAAAAAAAAAAAAAAAAAGGTGGGGCCTGGCGGGATGGCTCAGTGGTCTAAAGCCCTTGCTTGGGAAAGCTTGGGCGGCTTCAGGAACCATGGTTCGACCCCCAGCACTACAGGCACCACATGCTGTGCCAGCCCCGCCCTCGGGGCAGGCTGAGCCAGCCATAAAAATGAGTGAATAAACAAACAAAGGTTCTGAAACAAGAAAAAAAAAAGGGAAACCCAAGTCTCCACACTTTTACTAGACAAGGTACCAATCTCAGTACCCCTTAGCTTCATGTGAATACATGGCAATGCCCTGCATTCATATAATCAGCTATGGCCAGCTACACGTGTGGTCCCTGCTGGGGAAGCAGGGCCGTGCTGGGGACTCACATTCACCGCTGATGACTGCCGGAGCTGCAGCACAGGGAACCAAGCCAAGAGGTGAGAACACAACATCCTCAACCAAGCTAAATGGGATGTGGTAACAGATGAGAGCTGAGGAGGTGACCGCTGAGTGTACCAGGCACAGTGCTTACTATGGAGTCTCTTCTATGTGAGGCTAATGGAGGACCGCAGCACATTCCCATGTCCAGGATAACCCATGTCTGTTGACCCAACATTTCTAGCAGCGAGGTTTCTGACAGTGACTAGGGCACTGATTAGCAGTATGGAGCTTTAATACTGTTTTACAAAATGTTACTTTTGCCAGGCGTGGTGGCTCATGCCTATAATCCCAGCACTTGGGAGGCTGAGGCAGGAGGATCGCTGCGAGTTCGAGACCAGCCTGGGCTACAAAAGTGAGCTCAAAGCCAGCCTGAACTGCACAGTGAGACCCTGTCTCAAAAACAACAACAACAAAAAAAGTTACTTTTGCATGGTTTTATTTAAGTGGACAAATTGTTTGCTTATTGATTCATCTACTTGTTTCAAGGGGTTTAGGGCAGCTCACAAGAGTCTATAAAATTTGGCATAGCATAAGACTCCTTATTGTTGAAGTGAAAGGAAAGAAAAATGATTTGTCCTGGGTAGAGAAGCAGTAACTGTCCTGGAAGGGACTGTGCTGCTGGGAAGAGAGTGGGATGACTGAGGTGGGCCCAGGAAGACAGGGAAGGCTGATCTGGAGCTTGACACGGCCTGGGAAAGAATCACTGACCCCGACAACAGGCCAACAGAAACCATTCAGACTGTAACACAAGACACACAGCATATAAAAATCCCAATACCAAATACCAGTCTAACATGCACATTGGAATTTCAAAAGGATGAGAAGAGGGAAGGAGGGAGAGAGGGAGAAGTGGGGGAGAGAGACAGACAGAGACAGAAGAGAGCACAATTATTGGAGGTGATAGTAGACAAAATTTTGTAAAACTAATAAAAGACATCAAACTGAGAGGCTCTGGTGGGAGAGGAATGCCAATGCTTTCCTTCATTCTTGCAGCCCCTCTTCTCATTGAAGCTCCCTCACCTGTTGTTATGGTTTATGCCTAGTTGTCCCCCCAAAGCCTCATGAGTCATGGGGCGGGGACTTCTAGAGTTTGAGACTTGATCCATGATCCACTGGGATCATGTGATTTAATACTGATGAGATTATGGTCTGAGTATTGCTGGGAATTATAGGTGTGGCCTGAGGTAGATAGGCTAAGGCAGACAGCCTGATGTAATTTAAAGAGAGACAGAGAGACAGACTAGCGCTGTTGCTCTGCTGCCCTGTTTGGTTGGCTGCCTCTGTTGCGATTGTTGCTGTTCCACCACCATGAACTGGATGCTCTCTGCCCTTTTCCACTCAGCCTTCGGCCAGTCAAATATGGACTGAAACCTCGAGTAACTGTGAGCTAATAAACCTTTCCTTCCTTCATTTTGAGTGTTGGGTAACTGTCCCAGCAATGAGAGAAGAGTAACTAAGACACCTGTAGTCCAATCCTCTGCAATAACTTCTCATTAGTCTTCCTTGGCTTCACCCTGTCTCCCACCACTATCAGGCAAAGGTTAGAATAACCTTCTAAGAAACAAGCATCCCTCCCCTGTTTTCAGGCCTACAGTGGTTCCCAGGAATTCACCATGTAATCTAACTTGTCTCCATAGCTGCCAGCCTCATCTGTGGCCCTTATGTCTCTCTGTTCCTGCCTTTTATGCACTCACAAATGTCCATTTCTGCTCCTCATGCCAGGCTAAGACAGACCAGTGGATTAAAACACCTGCTTAGGCAGATGTAGGGACCAGGGTTCAATCCCTGGCATGCAGTATAGGCCCCACTCCTGGAGTGCGCTGAGACCTCAATTGAGACTGGGTGTGATGATGTGTGTGTAATCCCAGTGCTTGGGAGGCTAAAAACAGGAGGATCACTACAAGCCTGATCTGTGTAGTGACACCTTGTGGACTCTGTACTAAAAGTATAAATAAAAAATACAAAAAAAAAAAAAAAAAAAATACCAGGCTCTACCACTCTGGTTCTCATTTCCTGTTTCCCCAAGAAGTGTGAGTCCTGGAGCCCACAGGGCTGGTTCCTGCTCCTCTTTGTCTAGCTTCAAGTTCCAGATAAAATCATGGTCCCTACAGCTGCTTGTCAACCATCCCCTAAAGTCTGCCAAAGTGTTTTTGTCACGTTATTTTTACTTCCATTTAGTACTTATCATTACAGAAATTATTCACTTGACTATTTTTTTTCCTGTGACTAGATTTTTGCTTCTTAAAAGAAAAATAATGATTCTCCTATGGCTTGGTGCTTGGCAAGACACTCACTGAGTATTCAGGTGGGCCAGAGAGCAGATACCCAAGAGAGCGGAAAGCTCAGAGAGAGGCTATGGTGGCTGGAGGCACCCTCAGCTGTGGTTGTCCTAGTGAGCTGCTATGAGGCTGCTTTTCCTTTTGTGGGCATGGGGCCCAGCAGATGGGTAACACCAACACAAATGCAACAGAAAATCCATTGAGCAATGCTAGGTCTTGGCTCTACACTTTATGAGGCGCGTTGTTGCTGATTATTCATATTTCACTGGTTTCCTGGTTTTATAGATGTCACCTAAAAATTAAAGCATAACAAATACTGGAGATTTGACAAGTACATGTATTGCATTTGCCTAAATTTCCTAACATGGCCTTGACCTACTTTTTTTTAAGTGGCACACCATCTGGACAAGTGTTTTTAGGTGACATGTAACTAGGGCCAAGCACTTCCTTCTGGAGTGAATTCTGGTCTCCTGGATTTTCTGGCCAACTCTTACCTTGCCTGTCCTTGTGGACCCTGACCTTCCCTGTAGGCCCCCAAACCATGTCCCCAATTGAGGCCATGTATACAACAGGGAGGCAGTGTTGCCTGACCTCTGAGGCCCTGAAGCCCTCAAATGCCTCTGTCCTGCTTATTTTAAGTAGGGCATTTGGCTCTGGGACTGTAGCTCCTTGTGATTTTCTGTCTCTGCTGCTCTATTCCAGTTGGATGGAAGAGGTTGTGCCCCCATGCATGTCCTTTTGAGTGGCTGTCAGTTAACCCTTTATTTCTTCCATATATCACTGCTCTTTAGGAAATGTCATGCACATCATTTTGAGATGTTCAGATATACACATAGCATTCTGGTGTGCATGCATGTGTGCGTGTGTGTGCGTGTGTGTGTGTGTGTGTGTGTGTGTGTGTGTGTGTGTGTGTGCTGTCAAGGGGTTGAGCCCAGGTCCTCATGCTTGCAAGTATTTACTACTGAGCTACAATCTAGCCTTCTTATTATATTTATTTATCTTTAAGGGTCTTATTTTGTGGCCCTCATTTGGCCTCAGACTTGCAGGGCTCTTTGTTCATTTTGTTTTTTGGTGGGACCAGGGTCCAAACTCATGACCTTGCACTTCCTGGGCAAGCACTTGTGCCACGGAGCTATCTCCCCGGTCCCGACTTGTAGGGCTCTTGCCTCAGTCTCCAAAACAGCTGAGATGACAAATGTGTGGCCCTATATCTGCCTATTGAAATTTTATAGTCATTTGAAATGTATAGTGAAGTACAATAAAGGCTGTTTCATTTGATTGTTTCATTTTTGGGAATTAATCTCAGAACCTTGTGCTTGCCAGGTAGGCATTGTGCCAGCAAGCTATGCCCCCCAGCCCCATTTTTGCACAATTATTTCACATCTTGCTATGCGAGATGAACAAGCCCTTCACTTCCAGTTTCCTCAACTACAAAATGAAGAGGCTGCAGTTTATCCTCTCTTCTGGGAAGCAGCCAAACCTAGAAAACAAGTACGTGAATTCACTCACAGTCAGTGCTGCAAAGGCCTCCCAAAGGGAAATCCCAATCAAGGAGGGTGGACTTGCTTCAGGCCCCAGCCCCAGTGCTCTCCAAGAGTCTCTTCCTCCTCAGATCCTCTGACTTTGATGTTGTGACCTCAGCTACACCCTGAGCTGGCCCTGAGTGAATAGATAAGGCACACTCTTTGCTGCCTTCTAGAACATGAGACAAAAAAACTAAAAGAAAATCCAAGTGACAGCAGCAGACAGGTGCCTTCAGTTGTGCTCTTGTGATTGCCTTGGTGTCCTGGATTAATTCAAAATATTTTCCCTTCATGGTCGTTTTGACTTTGGGGAAGACTCAGATGTCACACAGTGCCAGATCCAGCAAATGAAGTAATGAAGACACAGTGTCATGATTTTATGAGGCTGTCTTTCCAGTGGATGGCACCCGGCAGCAGCATTCAGCATTATTATTTTTTTTTAATCACACCTTATAAAGACACTCAGGAAAGAAGACTTCCAGAAGTGCCGTGGAAAGTGGCAAGAAAAATGGAATAAGTGGGGGGGGGGTTGAGAGAGGGTCATGGCAGTATGTCCTGTACTATAATTAGTTTTTAAATATTCACCATGTATTTCAATCATACCTCATACATTATGGGATTTATTCATAACTAGTGAAAGGAGGGAGGCCCTGTCACAGTCTTTGAAGTGAACTTTAATTCTAAAGCTTTGCATCTCTATAAAGAGTTTTCAAAGTCAAAAGAAAAGCCATCCAAATTTTGAAGCCTGGCCTTTTTTTCTTGTCCCACTTTTTGAGTCTTAGCTGTGTACAGTGACAAGGAAAGCATGTTTCTAAAAAGTCACTTCAAAGGGTATCACATGAGGTTCTTTACAAGTAGCTGTTCCTGAATACTGATATGAAGTCCAAGCTTGGGGCAGGCGACACTCAAGAGAGGCTGAAAGCTGGGCGTGGTGGCGCACGCGTATAATCCCAGCACTAGAGAGGCTGAGGCAGGAGGATCAGTGCAAGTTCAAGACCAGCCTGGGCTACAAAAGAGAGCTCAAGGCCAGCCTGAACTGCACAGTGAGACCCTGTCTCAAAAAAAAAAAAAAAAAAAAAAAAAAAAAAAAAAAAAAAAAAAGAGAGTCTGAAGATGCTGGCCCTGTGACATAGCTCAGATGAGGCACATTGTAGCCTTGTCATCTGAGTGGGACTGGCTTCCAGTACCCAGGCATCCTTGCTGTCAGCTCCTAGTCAGTTTGGGATAAATGGAACAGAAGCCAGGCCTGGCACTTCTTTCCCCAGAATATCAGCATTGGCAAAAGATTTAGTTTTTTGAAAATTCAGGGACTTCTTAGAATGAACAGATTTCCAAGGACCATAATGAGGGGTTGCCCAGTGTTCAATGCAGCGGCTCTCAGTGCTCTGCCTGGGGTCAGCACCTAGCACAGGGCAGTGAGGGTGAGGTCAGACTTCCTGCAAAGTTCTTCCCTCTCTTCAACTTTTTATGGGCACCCAGACCCATCCTGAAATCTCCTAGGAGGACCTTGAGGGCTTTGTGTTTTCATGGGCCCTAAATCCAAGGGAAGAAATGGAGCAGCAGAACTGTACAAGTTTAGTCCTTTCTCGAAGGAAAGCAGCCCCCTGACTGGAAGTAAGCATATGAAAGTCTAGATACTTGTGATCCTCTTTTTAAAAAGTACCAATAACAAGGTAATGAAAATAGCAAACGATAATTACAAGCAAGGCAGTCTACTGTACGGTTTCCCTTTTGTTCCTATCCACACGTGTTTTTTTGTTATTGGGATAATTTTCTGTTGGGACTAATAATAGGTATGCAGATGAAAGGTAATTGGGTAATATTTATTAGGTGCCTTAAAGTCAAGTAATATTTAATATTACAATTTCACATCTGGAAATTCAACTTAAGAGATAATTAAGGCTACGAAACAAAGATTTAAATAGAAAAATGTTTATAACAACAAAAAGGAGCCGGACGTGGTGGCGCATGCCTGTAATCCCAGCACTCGGGAGGCTGAGGCAGGAGGATCGGTGAGAGTTCAAGACCAGCCTGGGCTACAAAAGTGAGCTCAAGGCCGGCCTGAACTTCAGAGCAAGATCCTGTCTCAAAAAGACCAAAAAAAAAGGTAAAGATCTAACTTCGGAATTAGGATGTAAAATGAGTCTTTATAAAGTAGTGGCATATAGCCATCAAAATTAATACATATTAATTCTCAATAAAGACATTTATATCGTATTCATACAGAAAAAAAGCAGTGTTAAAATAAAAGTATAGTAGAAATGCAGAAGGCAAAACTCTCAAATGTTAGAAAGGTTTCCCCTGTAAATTAGAGTTCAGGGATGACAGTTAAGACTGCATTTTGATGTCTGCAGTTGTTTTTAATAATGAGTACTGGGCTGGGAGATAGCTCAGTAGAATAAGCACTTGCCTGGCAAGGGTAAGGGCCTGAGTTCAATCCCTGGTTCCACAAAAAATAAAAATAAAAACAATGAGTACTTACTACTTGGGTAATAAGAGCTACAAGCATTAAAATAAATATCCCAGTGATAATGTAGGTATGATTCTATGGTCTGCCTTTGTTGCCTGTGTGAAGTCCTGTAATGGGCAGAGGACTTTCCACTGAGGCTTGAAAACCTAAAACAGGACCTTTACAAAACAGATCAGACCAGGTGTAGAGAAGCCACAGAGTCTTGAGCCCTACAGAGACTTGATGTACCTTCCTTCCCCTTTCCCAGTCCATGCCCTTTGTCATCATTGGGCTGGGCAGAAGAGGTTACCCTAAGGCACCTGGGGAAGTTCTTCTGCACTCTTCTGTTGTCCCTCGTGGCTCTCAAGGAGCCTAACAGGCCTGGACAGTGATCCACAGCCTCAACTAGGGAACTGACATCTATCCTTGAGTTCAGGGCCTGCCATCTGCACCCATGGTTCAGGTCCTCCTTGAAGCAAGAGTTTCAGATGACATTCTGGAACACCACGTTAGGACGTTTTTCAGCCCACAGTGACCTTACCCAGCTCCCCAAGTTTGGGTCAATCAACAAAAGAAAAATGAGAGTAGGGGAGATAGCTCAGTGGAATAAGTGCTTGCCTGGCAAGCACAAGGTCTTGAGTTCAATCCCTGGTACCACCAAAAAAAAAAAAAAAAAAAAAGGAAAAACTCCCCTAGAAGGCTGCCCTTTCTGCCTGTTTTTAAAACACTAACTGTCAGAAGTTAGGGTTAATTGTCTTCTAAGAAAATCATATAAAAATGTATTTAACCAAGACCAAAAGGTTTCTCCACCATTATAAAAGGTGATAATCAACAGACTGCAGTGTCACAAACAGTATAGGTAGGAGCCAGGCATGGTGGTGCATGCCTGTAACCCCAGAACTTGGGAGGCTGAGGCAGGAGGATCAGTGCAACTTCAGACCAGCCTGGGCTACAAAAGTGAGCTCAAGTCCAGCCTGAACTGCACAGAGAGACCCTGTCTCAAAAAGACAGAAAAAAACAAAACAAACAAAAACAAAAACAAGCAGTATAGGTCTCCTCGAAACATCACTCACTGATCAGATGTAGGCTCTAGTTGTCTGGAGAGGAGACACAGCAAGCTGCGCCACCACCACCACCGAAGGCCCCTCCAACTTCAGGCACCTCAGGGGAGTAGTAGGGTGGCAGCAGGGCCTTGTCATCAATTCTGAGGGTTGTAGACAAGAACCACAGGGATAATAAACCTTATAAGGCTTATTGAAGAACTTGCTGCCAAGGGGGGAGTCTGAAATAGAGTTCTCACTTATCTTCCCATAGGAACCACTCTGACAGCTCCAGTAGTACTCTCAGTTCCTGCCCCCACCTCCCCAGCCAAAACTCAGCTGTGCATGCCCTCCTTTCCTTCCCATAGGCAGCCCCTAGTGAGATCCTTGCAGCAGGTACTAAGTTTCCTTTTTGTAGAAAACCAGCAGCGGCTGCTAAATAAGAGCAGAGACTGTGTCCGGTCTTGAGGATGTTTCCCAGGACTATCTGTGTTCCTGGCGGCTGCCGGGGAACTTCATGGTTCTTGAAGCACTAGACAGGAAATCCTACAGTCACATTTCCTCAGGTTCCCCTACCCACTTTAAGCAGCTGCTCATGGCTTCTAACTGTACTTGTTTATTGAGGTTGTACTTTTGGCACTACTGCAATATTAAACTGGGGATTCCACTGATTTTCTCTGCTCAGTGTTGGTCTTTGAAGTCATACCGCATTATCCAGCTCACTTATCCAGGCAAGACTCTTTTTTTTTTTTTTTTTTTTTTTTTTTTTT
>PVJA010038566.1:0-19677 GCA_004027025.1 Myocastor coypus
AGAACCTTTATTTGTTTATTCACTCATTTTTATGGCCGGCTCAGCCCGCCCCGAGGACAAGGCTGGCACAGCATGTGGTGCCGGGGATCGAACCGCGGTCCCTTCAGCCGCCTAAGCCCTCCCAGGGAGGTGCTCTAGAGCACTGAGCCATCCCACCGGGCCCGAGGAGCTTTTAGAAAAGTTCTACTTCACAGGGCATGAAGGAGGGCCTGGGTTCTATACCCAGCACAGAGGGAGAGGGGGAGAGTAGAGAGGAAGAGAGGGGAAGAGACAGAGAGAGAGAGGCAAAGAGAGAGGCAGGCAGGGGCAGAGGCAGAGGCAGAGGCAGAGACTGTAGTGTTAGTGTCTAACCTGAACCCTAATGCCCTCCTATGTCTCCTGCAGGCCCAGGCTTGGGCTCAGCTGGCAGCCTGCACCCTACTATTCCTCCAGGGATGAGGGTTCGAACCTTCTCTCCATCTTGTCTGCCACCTTCTGAGAACATCCATGCCCTCAAGCTAGACACAGCACAAGTTTTGCAAGCTGTGTTGACAGAATGAAGACTGCAAGTGCTGGGTGGACCTAGTGCAGCGCCTGGTGCAGAGGGTCCCATCTTTGCATGGGGGTGGCTCCAGGCTGTGGTCACACTCCACCTGATGCCTCTGCTGACCCCGCTGCATTCAGGAGAGCCTGGTCAGGACTGAGGACTCAGTAAAGCACCTCTCCTGTTTCTGGGGCTCTCAGTGCTCCTCAAGCATAGCTAGTGTCCTGAGGTGGGGGCGCTGTGTGTATCAGGTGTTGGTGTGGGCACAGCAGGTGGCCAGGACACAGCTCAGTCACCAAGGAGCCACACCTTATTTGATGATTATTGGAAACAGGGTTGTAACAAGGTCTCACTGTGTACTTCAGGCTGGCTCCTAGGCAGACTCTTCCACCCAGCCTGCAGACAACACAGCTCCCCTGGCTGGGACAGCACTCCTGAGAACGCACACCAGGCAGCCCTGCCAGGTACTGCTCTACTCCATGCCCCTCACATGCCCCAACTTCCCTCCACAGCCTCAGTTCTCTCTCCTCTGAAATGGGTGTGGTCAGCCAGGTTTGGTGCTGCATGCCTGCCATCCCAGCATTCCGGGAAGCTGAGGCAGGAAGGGTGCAAGTTTGAGGACAGCCTGGGCCACATAGTGAGACCCTGTCTCCATAGCTGAGTAATAAATCAGCATAATGGTAATGCATACCTACTCAGGTTGCCCTCAAAGCTGAATGGAAGCCGGGCATGGTGGCTCATGCCTGTAATCCCAGCACTCGGGAGGCTGAGGCAGGAGGATTGGTGGGAGTTCGAGACCAGCCTGGGCTACAAAAGTGAGCTCAAGGCCAGCCTCAACTGCATAGGGAGACCCTGTCTCAAAAAGACAAACAAACAAACAAAAAAAGCTGGATGGAAGAATAAATCCCTCCAAGCACCACTGAACGCCGCTATTATGACATCATGCTTCTGACGTCATGCTGGTAGCTACACACGCTACTGTAATTGCATAACGCAACACAGTAGTACTTTCTAGTCATTTCAAAGTTGAGATTTTTTTCAGTATCAACTAGATACCAGCTCTGGAAGCAGAGATTGGCATTTCTGAAAATAAGTAAGACCTGGCTTTCCACTACCACCTGTAGGGCACACCATGACCTGCCTACCCCCCAGTGCTATTCTCTTTCCTGCTTCTTACTAGGGCCAGGACAAGACTGTGGAAGCCCCTCATGTTCCTCTCCACCTCAGAACACCACTGACTGATTGATTGATTGATTGATTGATTATTTTGAGACAGTTTTGAAGGTACTTCAGGTTGGCCTTGAACTCAGCAATTGCCTTGCCTCAGCCTCCTGAGTGCTGGGAGCACATGAGTACATGCCTACACTACACCTGGCTCCTGGTGTGAGGGGCAATCCAGGCAGAAGTCCTGAGGTGAGCAAGCAGGGTTTCCATGTGAATGCTGGGTGCCGGCTCAGCCCCTTTCCGGTGACCATGTCCCTCCTTCTGGGTGACACCCACGTGGCCTCTTCTTTCTCTCTTTTGGTGCTGCTCACTGGTCCCAGGGCCTCTCAAGTGCTCTAGCATCTGCTGAGCTACAGCTCTGTCTGGAGGGGAAGCTTTTGCCACCGCTCAGTGCCAGGCAGACCTTGGGAGGAGACCCAGTGTTGGAGGGAGTCTATCGAGGAACTCCCCCAAGTTAAACTGCTAGCTGGCAAGCAGGCCCCAGCCTCCCAAAAGCTGATGACAGACCTGCGTCACCATGTCCAGCCTGCAAGAATTTCTAAAACTATGAATATTATATGGTTTGCATCTAGTTGTCCCCCCAAAGCCTCATGTAGTAATGGAGCAGGGACTTCTAGAGTTTAACTCATGATCCACTGGGATTATGCGTGACCCGAGGATGAGACTATGGGTCTGGGTACTACTGGGATTATGGATGTGGCCTGAGGTGGATATCCTGAGGCAGAGAGCCTGAATGTAGTATAACAGAGACAGAGAGACAGACTCTCACTCTGCTGCCATTGTTGCTGTTCCTCCACCATGAACTGCTCTGCCACTCTGCCTTGGAGCCAGCCTAGTATGGTTTGAAACGTCCAGTAACTGTGAGCTAAATAAACCTTTCCTTCCTTCATGTTGGGTGTCGGGTATTTGTCCCAGCAACGAGAGAAGAGTCGCCAAGACAATGGAGAAAAGACTGATTGGAAAAACTGAATCACAACACAGAAACAGAACCTTGAAGAACTAGAAATGTTTGACGCCCAAGTCAGGACACATAACAAGCCTCAAATCTCTTATTTATACTTCTCCCAGACTTATAAATTATTTGCCCATTTTTGCTTCTAGAAGGTTATTTTCTGCTTTGACCAGTTTATAGATGTGGAGGCATACCACTCATACATAGCTATCGTAACTGCAGCAAAGTGTGAAATAATTACCTTTTAAATTGAGCGTGCTGGTGTACACCTATAACCTCAGAACACTAGGAAGCTGAGGCATGAGGATCATAAGTCGGAGCCATGCCTGGACCGCTGAGCAAGACCTTGTCTTAAAATAAAGAATTTAAAAAGGGTTAGAAATATACCTTACCAGGAAGGCCCTGAGTTCAAACCCCAGTACAACAAAGAAGTAAAAACAAAATAATGTTAGTTAGGAACTTCTGCACAGAGAAGGTTTGTGCTGGGTCATATGGCTGGGGTGGCATTTGGGCCTGGGGGCTTCCTCGTCCTGTACCTGTGAGGAGGCAGAGTTGCTACCAGGAGCAGGGCAGAAACAGGGCTGCCTCCTAATTTGCCACAGAGCACTGAGGAGGTCATGCCCCCTTGACCAAAGCCCTCCCACTAGGCCCCACCTCTTAAAGGTTCCACAGCTTTCATTGATGCTCTGCAGGGTAATAAGTCTCATACCCATGGTTGCTTAGGGGACATTCAATATCCAAAGTACTGCACTCGGTGTTGTCCCTGTCTCTGCAGAGCTGGCTCCACTCTCAATGCTTCTAGGTCCTTCAAGGCCCAGCCACTGCTTGTCTGGCTGTTACGCTGTCGTATGAACTCCAGTGGCTTCCATCACCCTGAGAGAGTAGTCAGTGTGGAAGACCCTGGGGTGCCTGAGTGGGGTCTTGGGAGGTGTTTGTACCTCATAATAGGGAACAGAGTCCTCTCCAATCCAAGTAGAACCAAATCTTAAAATGATCTACATGACAGCCAGGCGTGGTGGTGTATGCCTATAAGTAATTATTACAGCATTTGGGAGGCTGAGGCAGGAGGATCACCACAAGATCCAGGTCAACAGCCTGGGCTTCATAGTGAGACCCCCATCTCAAAAATACCATGAACCTTCTCAGTTACTTCGCATTCACCCAGACTCCAATGTTGATCAGTTATCATTTATTGAATTCAGACTCCAAGCCCCTTAGAAATCAATCTGCCCCAAGCATTTCTTTAAAAGTTTAATATTTGCAGAAAATGTATTTCAGAAACTCTTCTCCTGATTTCCCCTAGTTTCATGTACACATTACTTAACAGGGTATGTTCGGTTCAATTATAAACAAGCACTTCCTAGAATGCAAAAGTCAACATTTTATGCCTTGAGATGGCTGCATCCCAGCTCAGTCACTTCAGGTCCCAGGATACACACAGGCACTCGCTGAGGAGGACAGGCATCTCTGGTATTTGGCATGCTTGCCTACTCAGCCGCAGGCCTTCCTGACACATTAGGAGCAGCCGCAGAGCACATTTAAAGCAATCTGGGGCTTCTCTGACTCACTGGACAACCGAAGATCTCTAACGATTCTCCTGCACTGTCCCTAGAAGTTAGGCAAGCTCTGCCTTCAAGATGTTGACTGCTTACTTCTTCAGATAGATCTCCTTAAAATATTTTAAAATACATGTTGAGGAGGGGCTTAAGACAGAGTTTCATTATGCACTTCAGACCACCCTTGAATTCTTTATGGAGCCCAGGCTGGCCTTGAATTCCTGGTGATCCTCCTGCCTCAGCCTCACAAGTGCTGGGAAGCCAGGTGCGCCGTACCACATCTGACCAAATAAAATAAATACTAAAACCCAAACTATGATTATAAATCAAGAAACAAGAAAGCAAAGGAAATCTGTATTCCAAGTTCCAGTCAGTTATGTGTCTATATGATTCATAGCTTGCTGTCATCATATTAATAAAAATATGAATTACTACAGGGCTGGATAGCAAGAATGACCCTGCGCCCTTAGGAAATAGTGGGGAGGAGTAGCCCAGCAGGGGAAGGAACCCCCACAGCATCCAGGGAGCTGTATGTTTTTTGGCTGCGTGACACTGACTGGGTAGTGATCGAGGCATGGATGCAGCTTTCATGGGCCACAGAACGCTCCCACGCAGGGCTTTCTTCTGGGCATTCGGGGCCTCACACTTCCAGGTCCTGCGCTGCTCCTGCCTGGGGAAAAGCCCAGCCAGGGGTCTGGGACTTCCAGGTACTGTGATCTCAGTGACCAAGAAACCACCAAATGCTGACCGCACAGAGCTCTGTCTCTGAGCTGGGGATGCCCTCAGGGACACTCCTTCCCAGAGCCCAACTCTGCAACCTTGTTGGTCTGGGAAGTCCTTCAAAGGCCACAGCTAGAAGAGTCCGCGTCACACTCTGGAGTTCCAGAGCTTTCTCTGTCTCTGGGACCCAGCACACCTCAGTCTGTTCCTTCGCACCCACTGGGGCAGCTTTCCATTTCCTGTTGCCTGGCCCTGTCACACAGAAGCCAGAATTCCTGTCCACAGGCTGAGCTAGCAGTGTGGGGCCACCCTTACTTGCTCCTGGAAGGAAACCTCAGGGACAGACACACACAGGGCAGCAGCACCAGTGGCTTGCTATGCTGGGCACTGAGACGGAGCCCTGGGGCATGGTCGATGTGAAACAGGAAGTGAAACAGAAAGACAAGAGGAGCCAGCATGGTGCACGCCTGTGATCCCAGCACTGAGGAGGCTGAGGCAGGAGGATTACAGCAAGTTCAAAACCAGCCTGGCCTCCATAGGTAGTTCGTTCAAGGCCAACCTGGAATTCACAAGAGACCCTATCTCAAAAACAAGAAGGGTCTTGGGCCTATACCCTGCATGGCCCTCGCTACCGATAGACCTGCACTTGCTTCCCAGGTTCTGAGCCCTGTCCTCAGAGCTCTGGGAGCCGCAAATTCTCTGAGGGTGATCTCTAGCTAGACTAAGCCATCATGCCCAAGACCTCAAGCCCCACAAAGCCACCAATAATTGACACCTGGCCGCAGAGCTGCAGCTTCTCCATATGTGGTGCTGGGCCGGCAGCTGCAGTTCCACTCCAGAACTCAGCAGCACAGAGTCTCAGCTCTCACCTGCCAGCCGCAGTTATTAGCAGGGCCACCCATCTGCTGTGTGGCCCCTGTCTAGGGCAAAGGTCTACGCTGGGAGATTGGCAAGAACAGGGTGGATTCAAGGCATTCCTGTGCCAATGCCTTGGATAAAACAGTGGGCAAGAACACACTGTGTTGTATGATTGATTGATTGATTGATTATTGACTGATGGATTTTGAGAGTCTCACTGTGTGACTGATCTTGGCCTTCAACTCATGGAGGAGCCCAGGCTGGCCTCAAACTCAGTGACCCTCCTGCCTCAGCTTCCTAAGGGCTGGGACTAGGTGTGCACCATCAGGCCCAGCTAAGACACTGAACTGGACCTACGGTTTCTCAACTATAAAGTGGACCCATTTCCTGGAGTAGACAAACTGGCTGTTCCAGACTTACCAGGGCCCTCCTCATTGTAAGCATGACAAACACCTAAATGGAGTGGCTGCTCCCAAGATTGTGACTTCTGGGACCTGAGGGACCTCCTTAGTAAGCACTGACCATCTTGGATCTGAGGAAGCTGGCAGAATCTTGCCGGGATCTGATCTGAGGTAAATTTCCAGTGATAACCTAAAGCAGTGGAAGATGATTCAGGAGCCACCTGCTGCTTCCTCAGCCTCCTGATTTCCCCTACCTGGCCGCCCTCCGGCTGCCAGCCGCAGGCTTGACCTCAGCCTCTCCGAGATAACCATGGCCTTAGTCACTGTGCGGTGACTCAGCAGCAGGTCACAGCTGCCAGAGCCCGGCTCTCACAGGTGCCCTACATCCAGAGCCTGGGTGTTGGCCTCCTGCCTGCTAGAGTCACTCAGCAAACACTGGAGGGTCTCAGGTGTACCAAGCAGAAGGCCTCCTGATGGCCATGCAGCCCTAAGTGGCTCCAGCAGCGCCCAGTGCAGCGGCCCCAGGATCTGCTCCCCGAGACCCCAGTGCCCCACCGCCTCGCACAGTAAGTACGTCATGAGTACTGCCTGCTCCACTGAGAGTGGGGTCTCCACACAGGCCTGCACCCAGCTGGTCTCTGTCCTATGATATCCAGACCTGGCCCTGATATACAAATGCCTGGCCATGCCCATCACAGTGAGTTCGGTCATCCCCTAAAAGAATGTGGCTCTGTGCTTCAGTGAGAAGCCCTCCTTTTTGTTGTTGTTTTTTTTTGTTTGGAGATATGTTCTCAGTGAGAAGGCTGACCTTGAACTCTCGGCAGTCCTGCCTCTGCCTCCTGTCCCTGCCCCCCCACTCCCCATCCCCCACTCCCCCACCCCCTCGCCCCCGACCCCGGCAGTGCAGGGACAACAGCGCACACCAACCGCCATGCCCAGAGATAAACCCTCTTGCATTGAGCGGCAGGAAGCAATTCCATGTCAGCAGCACTGGGGGAAACTAGAAAAGGCACCCTGGTTCTGTTACAGAGGTGGATATCTTTGTAAAGTATGTGTTCGCTTGGCCTCCCTGTCTCCTTCAGGCTGGCCTGAAACCCTCAGCGATCCTCCTGCCGGGACCACAGGCCTGTGCCGCCACACTGAGTGACAATGGCAACACCTTGAGCACGGGCCTGCCCAGGACAATGACGGCATTGTTTTATTTATACACTGCAGGCTGAACCCAGGGCCTTCGCGCAGAGCTGGGTTGCCTGTGCTTTTTAGTTTTTATCTTTATCTTTTTTGGAGACAGGGTTTCACTATGCAGCTCAGGCTGGTCTTGAACTCACAAACATCCCCCTGCCTCAGCCTCCTGAGTGCTGGGATTGCAGGTGTATACCACTGTGCCCAGCTATTTTTTAAGACAGGGTCTCACTAGGTCACTAAGTTGGCCATGCTGGGCTCAAACATGCAGTCTTCCTGGCTCAGCCTCCCAGAACACCAGGCTTCGTGTCCCCTAAATGATAAAGGCTTTCTCCTTTGGGAAATAAAACATTCATTGGGCGCTTTTTCTCTCTTTCTTTCTTTCTTTCTTTCTTTCTTTCTTTCTTTCTTTCCTTCTTCCTTCCTTCCTTCCTTCCTTTCTTTTCCTCTTTTATTTTTCTTTCATATGAGGAATCAAACTCAGGACTTGGTGCTTACCAGCCATGTGCTGTGCCTCTGAGCTGTATCCCCAGCCCCTTTGTATTCATTTTTAATATCTTTACTCGGTAGAAAGCTTGCTTGAGTCACAGCCTCCATCTGGCTTACCCAGGTAACCTGTGCAACCTCAGAGAAGTATATCAGCAATTAAGAAAGAGAGCTCAAGAGCCAGGGAGATAGCTCAGTAGAATAAGCACTTGCCTGGCAAGCGCATGGTGTTGACTTCAATCCCCAGTACTGCAAAATAAATAAATGAATAAATCTAACCACTTTTGTGGGGCCAGGGAGATAGCTCTGTGGCACAAGTGCCTGACTAGCAAGTGCAAGGTCAGGAAGGAAGGAAGGAAGGAAGGAAAGAAGGAAGAAAAGAAAAATACTTCACCGAAAATGAATACAAATAGTTTAATTTGGGTATTGCTAGGACAATTTTCCAACCACATGGAAATATATCTTGAGCCAGGTATGGTGATATACATCTGTAACCCCAGCTCTTGGGAGGCTGAGGCAGGACAGCATGAGTTGAAGTGAGCTCAATGCCAGCTTGAGCTACATAGCAGGACCCTCTCTCTAAAAGCCTGTAGCCCATGGCCAATATGCGGTTTCATTAATGAAGAGGTTGCCAACCCTCCGCAGAGCGCCTGGCAGCCGCCAATATAGACAAGAGCATGCTGATGTGTGGTTGGGCTCCTGCGGCCTTCTTTGCCCCTGGTCTTGTTGAATTTCTTTGGAATCCACACAGCTCAGCCCATGGTTGACAGCACTGATCCTGCAGCAAAGCCCTGGCTGCGATTGTCACTGTGTAGGCTATGACCTCGCTCACTGTGATCTGTGACACTGGCCCTCTACCTCAGTGGTTCTCAACCTTTCTAAGGCTGTGACCCCACAATACAGTTCTTCATGTTGCGGTGACCCCAAACCAAAAAATAATTTTGGTGGCTACTTCAAAACTGTAATTTTGCTACAGTTATGATTCAGAATGTAAATACCTGATATGCATTATGTATTCTCATTGCTACAAATCACACATAATTTAAACACAGTGATTAATCACAAAAACAATATTTAATTATGTTGAGAAATATTTATTACTAATTCCAATAAATAACATTTCACCATGGCATAGCATGGGCTTAAAAAGCCATCAGAAATATGTATTTTCTGATGGCTTTAGGCGACCCCTGTGTTTTGGTCATTCGACCCCCACCAGGGTCTCAACCCACAGGTTGAGAACCGCTGCTCTACCTGCTGGGAATCGGAAGACCAATTATAGCTCCAAGCCGGGCCCAAGTGGGGAGGCCATGTGCACAGAGTCCACAGACCAGGAGTGCATGGTGCAAGAAGGCCGCCCAGTGCTGGTGTGGGGTTAAGCATGGAGCCAGTGTCCCAGGGAGGGACACCTAGGGGTGGAATCCGTACCTTTAGTACTTTAGTTCTACTGAGGACACCCCGTGTCCTCCCCTGTTCTGTTTAATTTGCAGCAGGGTCTCCCTAATCACTCAGTTGCCCAGGCTGGGCTTGCACTCCTCCTGCCTCAGCCTCCCAGGTGCTGGGCTTACATCGCGTACAGCTCCACAACCCAGCTGAGGCCCTGTTTTATTTTTATTTATTTATTTATTTATTTATTTATTTATTTATTTATTATGGCCAGCTCAGCCTGCCCTGGGGGTAGGGCTGGCGCAGCATGTGGTACCAGGGATTGAACCGTGGTCCCTGCCACCATCTAAGCATTCCTAAGCAGGCACTTTAGACCACTGAGCCATCCTGCCAGCCCCGAGGCCCTGTTTTAAAACAGAAAGAAAAGAGCTTGGACTTGCTCATATACACGGCCATGTTTCCTCCCTTCTGTTCTCAGGAGCTGAGAGAAGGGTGCAACAGGAATTCTCTGAGGCCACCGGCCGCTCTCTGGACTAGCAGCTGGGACCCCTCGGGGACACCTGCTCACCCAGCAGCTCTAGTGCCGAGGCCAGCAGGACACATGGGTGTAACAGATGCAGGAACAGAACTCCTACTTCAAGGGCAAAGCCAAGTGTGAGTCACAGCCATGGAAATTTGAGATTAAGTAAAGTGATTTATCTTATTGGATTAGTCATGCATATTCCAGGATATAGCAGTAAGTGTGGATTTGTCATGCATTGTATTTTCCAAGTGTATGTTACAGCCAAGCCCTGCTTATCATCTTTTTTTTTTTTAATCTTATTTTGTTGTTGTTGATGTTGTTGTTCTTGTTGAGACAGGGCCTCATTCTACAGCTGAGGCTGGCCTGGATATCAGGGTTCCCCAGTCTCAGCCTCCTGAGCGCTGGGACCACAGGTGTGTGCCAACAGGCCTGGCTGCATATTCTGTTTTGTTTGCTTGCTCTTTGTTTGAGAAAGGGTGTTACTATGCATTTCAGGCTGGCCTTGAACTTTCTATGGACCCAGGCTGCTTGGGAGCCTCCTGCCTCAGCCTTCCAAGTGAGGGGACCACAGGTGATAGTGGCCATACTTGTCTAGTATATCATCTTGACTTAATCCTTACAAGAACCATTTAAGGACCAGGGAGATAGCTCAGTGGCATAAGCACTTGCCTGGCAAGCACAAGGTCCTGAGTTTGATCTCTTATACCTTTTAAGGTGGATACCATTATTATCACTGTTAATGACATATATATGTGGTAACTTCAAATTACTATCAAGAGGCACAAACATAGCTAAATGGAAAGACATTTGTCTTCCATAAATAATTTCAATATCATAAATAGGAGGGCTGGGGAGATAGCTCAGTAGAATAAGCGCTTGCCTGGCAATTGCAAGGACCTGAGTTCAATCCTTGGTCCCAGGAAAAAAAAAAAAAAAAAAAAATTAGAATCATCTTAATTTAATCTATATAGTTATATAGTCTCTCCAGAAGCTAACTGATTGTGTTGGAGGAGAGAACTGACTCAGCATTTCTAAAGTTCATAAGAAAAAAATAAATAAGAAGCTGGGTGTGGTGGTGCACGGCAGCAACCCCAGGACTCAGGAGGCTGAGGCAGGAGACTTGCCAAGAGTTCAAGGCCAGCCTGTGCTACATAATGAGTTCAAGCCAGCCTGAGCTATATAGGCAAACCATGTCTCAATAAAGTAAAATATAACAAAATAAAGTAATAAAAATAAGCAAGATTAGCCAGGAAAATTCTAGGGGGGAAATTACAGATTACCCTATATTATAATAATTCTTTTTTTTTTTTTTTTTTTGGTCTTTTGAGACAGGGTCTCACTGTGCAGTTCAGGCTGGCTTTGAGCTCACTTTTGTAGCCCAGGCTGGTCTCGAACTCACAACGGTCCTCCTGCCTCAGCCTCCCAAGTGCTGGCATTACAGGCGTGAGCCACCATGCCCGGCTTATAATAATTCTAATTAATGTGACTGTGTATGAGACCAGACAAAATCTGTGGAAAGGACAGAAGGCCCAGCAGTGCATTAAAATTCAAAGGAAGTCAGTATATGAGAAAGTCAGAGAGTAGCGCATTCCTTAGTAAATGATGTTGGAACAACCAGGTGGTCACCTCAGTAAGATCCCATATTTATGTATTTATATATTTCATCAATTATCTTCTTAGATATAAACCATTCACAAGGCTGCTAGCCAGGTGCGGTGGCTTATGTCTGTAACCTCAGTACTTTGGGAAGCTGACGCAGGAAGAATTCAAATTTGAGCCCAGTTGGGGCAATTTAGCAGAAAGCTGCTTCAGAATTAAAAATTCGAAAAGATTTGGGTGTACCCCAAGATCCTGCCTTCTCAATTCACTGAGACTGGGGTGTTGGTTTCTATTTGGCTCAGGCCCTAGGCCTTTAGCGTAGGGCTGTGGTGAGTTAACTAAGATAGCTATGCTACTAATTTCTGTCGGTGCACTGAAAGGACAGTTAGTATTTATATTGTCTGATCAATCTTGCATGCTGCATCTGGTACTCTGAGCATCTACTCTGAAAGTAACAATATGCAGTGTAATAGCCAGGACTAGTTTCCTACCATCTTGTTTTGAAATTCCTATCATGTTATGGTATTGTTTTCATTATCTTAAAAATTAGAAGGGCTGTAGTGGATGGAGCTCAGGGCAAAGACTCTGTATTTCAGGAAAAAGAAAAAAAAAAGGGTTAAGAATTGAGAAAACGCTCCCCAAAGCTTCTGTGGTTTGAGGAAGGGAACTAAAAGCAGTTCTTACAGGGCACAGTGGTAATCCCCGCACTGGACAGGCTGAGGCAGGAGGATTGCTGCAAGACCCAGACCATCTACAGGCTGAGATCAGGGCCCCTGTGCTGCCTAGAGTCCCTGTCTCAAAAAGACAACAACAACAAAAAGCTTTTATTTTATTTTTAGCTGAAAGTCTGCTCACCTCCCTGACAGTTAAACTGGGAGTTGTGCTTATGCACAGGATCTGCACCCCAGTCCTGGTGTGGTATAGAAACTTTCACCAACGCTGTCACAGCTGTGACCTTCTGGGTCACACAGGCAGCCTGAACCCAGCTACATAGCTACACAGCATTTGAGTATTAAATAGTAGAGCAGCCAGGGAAAAAAAAATAGCAGCACAACTGGGCAGGTGTGGTGGAGCAAGCCCATGATCCTAGCCTTAGGGAGGCTGAGGCAGGAGGAGCTACGCTGTGTGTTCGAGGCCAGCGTGTTGTACTTTGAGTCAAAAAGAAACAAAGAACTAATAATAACAACAACAAGGCAGATTGCAGTTCTAAATCAGTGTAAATCAAAAGCAATGTTCAAGATAAAAGCTTCCAGAAGTTGTGTACTTTGCCTAAAAGGACGCTGCTGCTTAGAAGGGCAGTTGGTAGCCAAGTGTGGCTCTTTAGCAGCAGAAAACATGGTTGTAAGAGGCCCTGGGCCTGAGGAAAGGCCTGCTGTGGAAAAGCTGGCGAAGGTCAGTGGACACTGTCTCTTGTCACTCTGAAGTGAGTTTTCCTTTGGGTTATTTTTCTTTTCTCTCTCTCTCTCTCTCTCTCTCTCTCTCTCTCTCTCTCTCTCTCTCTCTCTCTCTCTCCTTCCTCTTTCCTTGCTTCCTTCCTTCCTCTTGTCTTTTCTGAGACAGGCTCTTGCTCTTGCTGTGTAGTTCACTGTGGCTTTGAATGCACCATGCAGCCCAGTCTGGCCTCAGATTCACCAAGCCCCTCCTGTCTCAGCCTTCCAAGTTCATTGGTTAGCAGTGTGCACAGCCATGTAGCTCTGCCTCTGTTTCTAGGAGCAGGCATGCAAGTGTAGGGAAGGGGACTGATTCCCTCACCCTCTCGAGGGCTCCGCCACGAGCCATGCATTGCACTTCCCTTTGTGTCTGCCTGCCCTGCAGGGGCATGTGGGTGGCCATGGCTTCTCGCTTCCTTATGGGGTCACTGAAACCAGTTGAAGAGGAGTGATCTAGAAAGGGAAACAGGAAAAACTGCCCCTGGACCCTGAGCTCCTTGGAGGGCACCTGGATCCTGCAGAAAGCCTATTCTTTGGGGCAAAACCTCTGCCCTCAAGGAGGAACTAGATCTGGTGGCAGCAGCACAGGGCAGATGGAGGGGTTGTCTAGCCCCACCCTGGGGCACCGGGAAGGAAAGCTTGCCCTCCCAGCAACCACTGCCAGGAGGCTCCAGTTCTGAGACCACTTGGGAGCTGGAGGGCATTTTTCATCCCCAAGCCCCGTGTCGTTGACACAAATGAACATTGGTCCTTGGAATGCTTCCTAGAAAAGCAATTACCCACTTTGCTGGAGACAGGGAGGTCTGATGAGATTAGGGCTGGAAATGCACAGAACAATGCCTGGGGCCCTGGCTGGGGCCGTGCTACCCTTCTGTGCTATGGCTCAGCGCCCACCACTCTCAAGTGGAAAAAGCTGCTGGCAAGAAGGAGCAGGCTTCCCAGGCCCTGGCCTGCTGGGGTGCTGTTCTCCACGTCCACCTATGTGAAGGCCCCAGGGCAGCAAGGCCCAGGGCCGCTATAGGCAGATCCCTGCCTGTCACCCACTGGCTCCATCTCCTGTGTACCCCAGCTATGCCTGGGCCCCCTGCGGGGACTGGAAGATAACAGCTTTCTATCACCTTGAAGGAATAAGGACTCGCCAGGGGACTCTGGGAGGAGCTCGCCTGAAGGTCCCTCAGACTGCTGGAGATTCAGTCACTTGTTCTATATTTTTATTTTATTTTATTTATTTATTTATTTATTTATTTATTTATTTTTATTTATTTATTTTTGTCTTTTTGAGACAGGGTCTCGCTATGCAGTTGAGGCTGGCCTTGAGCTCACTTTTGTAGCCCAGGCTGGTCTCGAACTCGCACCAATCCTCCTGCCTCAGCTTCCCGAGTGCTGGGATTACAGGCGTGACCCACCACGCCCGGCTTGTTCTATATTTTTAAAATCAAGGGCATTTATAAAGGAGCTCAAAGTCAGGAGGCTGAGCTGGGAGGATCACTGTGAGTTGTAGACTACCCTGGGCTACGTAGTGAGTTCAAGGCCAGGCTGAACTACATAGCAAGACCCTGTCTGAAAAATAAATAAATTATATGTATCTTTAACATGCTCATGGCCTAGAATTTTTAGATAACCTGAGGAGCACAATAAATCTGCAGTTTGGAGCAAGAACTGTATATACCAGTCATGGCAAACATGTTTGAGTTTGCAGTGCTAACACACCACCTGCCACGGCATACGTGCCATAGGTTCACTGGTATAAACAAATTAAGCACTTTCGGCCAGGCGCACGCCTGTAATCCCAGCACTTGGGAGGATCAGTTCAAGTTCGAGACCAGCCTAGGCTACCAAAGTGAGCTCAAGGGCAGCCTGAACTGCATAGTGAGACCCTGTCTCAAAAAAAAACAAAAACAAAAAATTAAGCACTTTCACTAAAACGTTTTTAGCAGGATGTGTTGGCTGACATGGGTAACCTCAGCATTCATGAGGTCAAGGCAGTAGGTTCACATTGTTGTAGTTGTACAGGAAGCCAGATTCCAGTCTTTGTCCTGAGAATATAGATGCTATCCCTAGAAAAATTAAGGCTAATAGAAGAGTTTAGACATGTATATAAAGAACAATGGTGACATGTAATGGTATAGTTAGAAGGATTCCAATAACTAGGTCCTACAAGCAATAGGTAGGGGAGGCAAACACATGCCTGAGTAAAATGAGTTGTGTTCCTTTTAAATTTTAGATGTAAATTATGAGATGATTAATTTCTCTATATGTAGCCTTTCCAGGCCGACATATGATTTAATGAGGTAACTAACTTCTAGAGATGATGTTGAATTGGTCCCCCAGAAACACAAGGGACACTAGGGGACATTCCTCCTCCATGCCACATTATTGTTTCATTGGCAGTTTTAGTGCTAGTATAAATCTCATCGCTGCCATTCCATTTCCATCTTAACTCCTTTCCTTCCGCCGTCTGGGCTGAGCCATAAGGGCTCCAATCTATGACGCTTCCACTGGAAGCATTAACCAACACCCGGGCTGCCTCTCCTCTATAGCCTTCCCAATGCACCCAATCACTGAGATAAACAACATTGGTATTCTGGCAGGGTGGCAGATCTGGCAGTGGAAACATTCCATCAGCATCTATGCTTTAAAATTTTTCCTTGGAGAAGAAAAAGTCCCTTTTTCCTCCTTTATCCCCAGTGTTATTATTTACCATAGATAACCAGACTCGTGCTTGTTTTAAAGCAATGAGCTCCATTCCCAATACAAATAAGCCAGCCTTCCACTCCAATCTCATAAAATGGAATTTTGGTTCTTTTTTCTGCTGGCACTGTTGGTCCCCAGGCATAATAAGGGCCAGGTAATCAGGAACTTTTATTTCCTTTATGGTTATACTAAAGTCTCACCAGTGAACTCCTTTATTGAGTGGTGGATTTGCAATATAAGTCTAATACCTAAAATTACATTTAGAGCCAGGTGTGGTGGGTCACGCCTGTAATCCCAGCACTCGGGAGGCTGAGGCAGGAGGATTGGTGCGAGTTGGAGACCAGCCTGGGCTACAAAAGTGAGCTCAAGGCCAGCCAGAACTGCATAGGGAGACCCTGTCTCAAAAAGACAAACAAATAAATAAATAAATAAAATTACCTTTAATACTTACCGGAAGTAACAACAAAGCCACCATAGCAAGAAACAAGTTGGTACTATCTTTTTTCTCAAAATATTTGCATGTGCTCATTTTTTAGGCTTTGTCTTTGGATTTGCACCCAAATCACTTCTTTAGTCTCTCTTTTGTCCAATGACAGTCTGCAGCAGATATCTGGCAGTTATTTTCTTTAAAAAAAATTTAATATAAATAGAACTTTCTGAAGAATTAACCTAGGTGTACACATGTGTATTCACATGGTATCTCCCCCTTTTTGTTTAATGAGCATTTTAAACGTTTTTATTAGCTCATTTTTTAATTGTTCATGACTATTTTAATATTTAAGTCTCTATAGAACATTAACAGGCAAAAGTTCCATATTTTTACACAGAAATTGAGAAATCAACACCATATTTAACATTGCAGTAAGACAATCTTGATGACATTTTGTGATATACTTTAAATATTTTTATTTTGTTTTGTTTTGGTATAACACTTTTAATCAATCACCTCTATTTTAAACACAAACAATATTTTTTTCATTAATTGGCCTTAACTTAGACATATATCACAAGTTTGTTGTAAAAGGCAGAAGTTTGAATGTGAGAAAAAGTCTTATCCCAACAAATAACCTTTGTTTTAAATTTTGAAAGACCTGTATACTTGGAATCATAAATACATTTAATATATCATGAGATTAACAACAGTGAATTGTCGTACTCATATGAAGACCTTTGTTTTCTAATCTAGTTTTGTATGAAAACCACCTTGAAAGAGAAAATCTCATAACATTTTGAAAAATTTTATCTTTTAATCAATGACTAATTGAGCAGTATAAGAATTTGGTGTGGTAAACAATGGTTTTGTTGGATAGAATTATAGTTTTGATTTATATAAAAAAAATATATATATAATATATATATATATATTATATATATATATACATACATATATAGCATTGATTATCTCAAACAAAACCCGCAGACCATTTAGCATTGGGGCTATCTTTGGCTGACTTTACTCCATAGGTGTGCTGGCCTAGCAGCTAGCAGCAGCTTAATGACCTTAACACCTACAAAGGGTTTTCTTTTTTTTTTTTTTTTTTTTGTCTTTTTGAGACAGGGTCTCGCTATGCAGTTGAGGCTAGCCTTGAGCTCACTTTTGTAGCCCAGGCTGGTCTCGAACTCGCACTAATCCTCCTGCCTCAGCCTCCCAGTGCTGGGATTACAGGCGTGAGCCACCACGCCCGGCTCTACAAAGGGTTTTCTTGAGCCCATATTACCTCCTAAAGCTTTAAAGGAATTATGGCCCTATAGCCCAGGCCTCTGTGCATAGCCACCCTGTATCAGTTATCATTCTGCTGACAATAGGGCCAGGTAATGTTAATATGTTAAATATGTATAAAGAAAAGCAGCTGACTTCTATTTTTAATAAGCAGGTAAGTTTTAATATGAAAAGGTTTAGTAGTACATATCATAAGTAATATTTTTCCTTCATAATCACTATCAAAAGTTACCAAATATACAAATACAGCTTGGGCAATAATAGTACTCTTTTCTATAATCAGAGCTACAATATCTTTTAGAATAGGGCTGAAAACTCTAATTTTAATTTTGTAACCTCCTTAAGTGGGGAGCAAAAGCTGATTTTCCATAGCCATCAGATCTAAAGCTGTGCTTCTGCTTCTGGAGGTTGCATGGAAAAGATATGCGATCCTGTATTTGATTGAAATTTGAGCTGGCCAATAGAAACTGTGGGTATCCCATATTGTTTATCTTTGAGCTCCTGGATTATAGGCCCCTTCTCCAGTTTCTCTAAGATTGTAAAGGTTGGCCATGCTTATCAAGTTTGGAGGGGCATTCATTAGCCCAATGTTTACCTTTTCCACATCTCAGACAAAGTCCTGGAATGGTCTTGCTATTTTTATCTCCTTTTTTCTTTTTATCTTGTCCTTTTTTTGCAATCTTTTCTTGTATGACCCATCTTTCCACACTTAAAACATTTGGTATGATTTTGTTTTAAAAAAGACTGTAAGGCAGCTGCCAATAAATTAGCTTTATATGGTTCTGAGCCAATATCAGCACAGGCCTTAATATATCCTTCCAGGGATGCACCCTGTGCCTTTAAGGGACCCAGAGCCTTTTGACATTCAGTATTTGCATTCTCAAAAGATAAAGTCTGTAACAATAACTCCCTCAGATCTGGTGTTCTTACTGTTTTGCATATAACTTCCCTTGATCGGGAAACAAAGTCTACATATGGCTCCTTATTAGATTGGAAATCTAGCAAATAATTTTTGAGCATCCCCCGGTCTTTCCACCTTTTCCCATGTTCTCAAGCAACAAATACGAGTTTGCACAATAGCCACATCATCATATTGCAATTAGGCTTGGTTCTCACACCAGGTCCCTGGCCCAGTGAGTCGATCTGTTGAAACATTAACTGGGGGATTTTGTCCCATGTTAACCCTCTCTTGAATATCTGCTTCATCTTTCCACCAAGTTTTAAACTGCAAATATTGGCTTGACTCTAAAATTGTACGGCACAAAACTTCCCAATCATGAGGAATTAATCTATGTTCATTTGCTAATCCTTTTATTAATCCAATCACATAGGTTGAATGCATACCATAGGCCGCAACAGCCTGCTTTAAATCTTTAATAACCTTGAATGCCAGAGGTTGGTGTTCCCACTGTACATAGCCCTGGGGAAATTGAGCATTTGGTGGGTGTTGTTGAACCACCACAGGAAAAATACCCGAAGGGGCAGAATAAGCTTCAGGATCTCCCTGTTGTCTCCCTTGCATAATAGCCTGAGATGCGACACTTCTATAAACCTTTGTGGGGGCTTCCTTTCTTTCTTCATATGGAGGAGCAGAAGAGTTAAAAGATGGCAGTGGGGGCTGAATTTTTGTGAACTGAGATGGAGGAACTACAGAGGTAGAGACCTCCATTTTTTATTTTTTATTTTTTATTTTTTTTTGTGAGACAGGGTCTCTCTGTGCAGTTCAGACTGGCCTTGAGTTCACTTTTGTAGCCCAGGCTGGTCTTGAACTCACACTGATCCTCCTGCCTCAGCCTCCCAAGTGCTGGGATTGCAGGCGTGTGACACCACACCCGGCTCCATTTTTTTAAATCAATTTAGAAATCAGTTGTGTTAATCGCTTTACCTGAGCTCACAGCTCACAGACCTCATTTTTAAGTTTCCTTTTGTTCTACATTTGCCAAATCCTCACATTCTGAGGAGGTGGTTTGCGATGCCATAAATGTCCTTTTAGGACTCAGTTTGTTAGATTCATCTCAGCTATAGAGCATCAAGAGATTCAAAGAACTGATACTCTTGGTATTCTAGGGAGTGCCTTTCTGTAGGGGTCTTGAGAGAGTGCAACCTTGACAAAATTATGTACCACAGAGGCCCCTTGCTCTGTTTTTTTTTTTTTGTTTGTTTGTTTTTGTTTTGTTTTTTTGTTATGCTAGTATCCACATTTGAGAGTGAGGGAGGCAGAGGTCTTAAAAAGATCTCACATGCAGATTTATATTTGTGCAGAAGCTGCTCTTGACGTTTAGCAATATCAGCATCTGAAGCTGACCTGTTCAAATATTTCTTAGCCTCGAAAAACCCCACCGCTGGGAGCTGAGCCTGCGCACCCGCTGCGGGTAAGCCCCTGCGCCCCTCTGCCCCGCCTCTGCGTTCCCGAGACTAACTTC